>DWCF01003328.1:0-20060 GCA_018230265.1 Delias oraia
CGACCCTTGTCAGATCGTCCTTCCATCGTGTGGCGGGACGTCCCACTCTGCGTTTTCCGGTGCGCGGTCGCCACTCGCATTACAACTTAAGTATTTTTTATGTACTTTAGAAAAATAATAACCTTTTTTAACAACTACCATATTAATTTTCTTTTACTGTTAGATACTTGTATGTATTTAATTCTAGTAATAGAACTCTAGCAATTGAATCACTCAATCAATTTTTCCTAATTATATATCATTATCACCCAAACTTACACTTTCAATTACTATTTATTTAGACTCCTAATAATGTATTTTTTTATATAGATTAAGGATGTTAATATAGTAATTTAGGTACACATTCATCATCATTTCATCCGTAAGACGTCCAATGCTGGATATAGGCCTCTCCCTTGGACCTCCTTGAATACCTGTCGGAGGCGACCTGCATCCAGCCTCTTCCGGCGACCTTTATAAGTCGGCGAGCTTGTTTGTGGACGGTCCACGTTGCACTTGCCGGTAAACAATAATGAAGCGTATTACGAATACATGCAATGAGGTGTGGTTCACGTGTCTTTGTTAGAATGCTTATGAAGCAACTCTTAACAGTCATCCAGTGTGTAGCAAGCCTATCGTCGTGTGTGGCTCGCAACGGGTGGCGAAAGATGATTGATACGTCATCGCATGTGTAGGAAGCTTGAGCGCGCCGCTAATATAAATGAGATTTTTAATTTACACATAGACGATAAATTATAAAGTTTTTCAAACATCACTCAACTTCTTGATAATAGATTTTGATAAAATCTACATTGGTTTTATATATTATGTTATATATCTTATTTACTACCTACCAAGCAGTAATTGGTGAATAGCTGTATAACATATAAATCAATATACAGTTAACAATCTCTAATTTGAATTTCGTTAAAGGTCATGACTTTGAAAATACTTCAACAACATATTTTACAATAATTAATGTCGATAAAAAACTTCAATTTAATTGATTAGTCATAATTCATCAACACCTTAGCGATTACATTAATAATTATTGTATTCATTTGAAAGGTTTATTAAGAATCCATTCACGCGACTTGAATGTCAATAAATTACTCATATTGTGGCCAGCGGCGTGGAGAATGGTTAACGGCAATCAGAATTTATTATTTTTAAATATATAAATTACGAGCATGATTAATAAACAACGAAAAACATTTATCATTAGAAATTGTTGTGATGTAGGTAATGTTTATTCTTTTATATATATTTTACGAATTAACAAACTCCGATATATTGTTCTTGAAAAAGATTTGTTAAATAAAACTTTATTTATAGTATTTAAATAATTTTATTTGCTTATACACAAATAAACTTACTAAATAAACCTGGATACAGCGACTTTAAGCAAGTAACCATGACCGTATTTGAAAACAAAAAATGCATAGTTTGTAATGCTGAATTAATAATATATAAACCCTTGTATTTTCACAGACATTTATTCTGAACACGCTTTAATTTAGTCTGCAATTAAAAAACAAATCGTGTTTTGTATTACACCACTCGATTTACGGACAAAAACCGCAATCCTTAATGTCAACAAAGGCTAAAAAATAATCCTCAGCTTATTTAGCGACATGGATCAGCAACACATCGGTAACGGGCAGCGGACGCGACGCGACATAAATCGCGCTATAATCGCGCCATCTGACAGCGGGCTCGTTGAAATGAATATTCGTGATAAATCACTGTTTAGCGGCCACCGGGCTCGGTTGGAATAGCGCTGTGATTGGAGCAGCAACATATGAGTCAATTAGTAGTTTATTGTATAATTCATACATTTCAACACTGCGTTCACATTTATTATCTAACAGATTTTAAGTTATATTTTCGTTCTTTAGAAGAGCCTTCATTTTTATTTTTCATGGTACCTGTAGAGGACAACAGACGAGGCGGGTCTTTTATATGGTAAGAGAACACCGCCGCCCATGGATAACCGCGCCACAATCTGCACATTAGTTGTGTTGCTGGATTTTTACGCCAGTGAGCCGCATTTTTAAGGGCCTCCGATATCCTCATTCACTCAGCGAAACACGGTGGAAGCACTGTTACAAGTACGACTAAAATTGCACTTTAAGTATTCTGTGGTATCAGTTGGGACGAGCCGGCCCAATTAGTACGTCAGCATATGCTTCAACATGGCTCTCCCAGGGGTGCGACATTATTAAGACACTTGCCTGGCCTCTGTCAAGCCCTTCCAGAGATTAAATAAGTTATAAATTTAATTATACTTTATATTTATCTGAACCGGGATTAGAACTTATAGACTAATAGAACTTATAGACTTATTAAACCACTCTCGAGGCTCTCAAATTGTAACTTATAATCATTCGATACGTGCCTTACAGTACACAATAACAGTGTCATTTATTTAAGTTAGAATATCTCTGCCAAGTGTGAAATAATGAGACAGAAAAATTATCCAAATCCTCAGCTGTTGACATAAATATTTAATATTCCTGTGTTACATGAGTATAAAGCAATCCGTCCAATAATAAAAAATGCTGAACACCAAAGTTCAGTTGCTTGTGGGTGGGCCATACCTACAACCTAACGCTACTCCTTTTAAACTTACCTTTACAATTTTTGTTTATCCTAATGTTTTATATTTAATTATTGTAATGTTTATATTGTATTAGTATGTTTTAAATAAATAAATAATATAAAATGGTATGATTTTATAAAAAGTAGATATTTCAAATCGTACAAATAAAAATCTTCAATAAGATTAAGGGCTGACGTGTGACAACTCCATAGTTTCTCAATTCCGGTACAGAGAGATTCTAACAGCGATTTCCTCAGTTGGTTATTACGCGTCGTCCATTACGATTTTATTATGTTAATACCCACTGTCAGGCCCCTGGCTAGATTGTCAGATTTATACGTTTGTATAATTACATGTTATTATGTAGTTACTGCACGTCAGCTTTCATCCATACTAAAGGGACATAATAAACTGAAATAACGTTTGTTCTAGTTTATCATTGTGGTCATGTGATAGGAACAATTAAAACTGACTATAGACACACCTATTTAGGTACTATTATACCAAATTAGATTTTCAAATAAGGTAACTTTTAATATTTTTAACCATGTTCGCATAAACATTTTTAAGGCTCCAACAAAATCAAGTATTACTCTTGTGTATTGAAACGAATTTTTAATATAATATCTCAAATAAAGGGAAAAAATTATCATAAATTATTTTATTATCGTAAAGTTAAAGTAAAAAATATCTTTATTTGAATAGAATTATTGCAAGCACTTTTAAATCGTAGAAACAAAACAGATTATAACGTTACGTTACAATTTACTACCTAGTTGGAAAGTAGATTTTGGCGAATAGAACCGGTAAGAAACTCGGTAGGTAATTGCTGTTTTCAAAAAACTGTTTCTACAATTATGGTACACAGTACAAAGTATGTATAATATATATAATAAATATGTATATGAAGCCACAAACAAGTAATTAATTATTCTTATATCGTCTAGCCATTTATAATCTGTGATAATCAAAATCATATTATTAGTAAACCGATAAAATCATGATTCCTCATATCAAGTAATTTATTGATAGGAAAAACCCAATTTTTCAGTAATTGGAATAAATATAATTAAGTATTAGATTCGTTGATTACTATAGATCAATTGATTGTGACAGTTGAGCTACAACATTACAAATTGTTATCAACACATTTGATATTTAGATTGGATTTATAGTAGAAAATATGAAATAATTTCGATTAAATTTGTGAATAATATTAAAAATAACATTTTTTTATGCTATAGCGCACAATGGAGCAGGTGAGTCTTCTATATGGTAAGAGAATACCGCCGCTCATGAAAAACCTCGCCATTGGTTGTGTTGCCGGCTTTTTACGCCATTTAAGCGACATTTTTAAGGGCCTCTGATATCCTCACTCACACAGTGAAATACAGTAGAAGTACCGTTTCAAGTACAACTACCATTTCAGACTCACCTGCTCCGAAGCCAAAATGAGGACAGAAGTAGATGATAATCATATAATCTTGTCAAATGGGTATTTCCCATATTATGACATACTTTCATATCGATTAGTATAATTTGGCTTTATAACATTTTTTATTATCTGTTTGATATCGCCATTAAGTTATATTTATTAGTCTTTTATGATTTTATTACCTTTGTTCTCGAAGTCGTAATTATTTTTGATAATTATTGTGAACTGATTCGTGGGAGGGTTATGCTGAAACATTATGCGGACGCATTGATTTGGCCGGCTAGTCCGAAGTTGTATCACGGGCAAACAGACTACTCGGTGAGAAATAGTAGTTGTACTTGAAACAGTACTTCTACTGCGAACAATAGCGCGGTTGTCCATGGGCGGTGATATTCACTTACCATATAGAACCCACCTGCTCCGTTGTCCGCTATCCTATACAAAAATACACATTATATTACTTTACACGGGCAGAGGTCGGCTTAATCTAGGTGAGCCTCCTGCTCGTTTGTCTCACGATTTTTATTTAAACAATAGCGATTGCCTCAGAGTTATTTTCAGCTGCGATAAAAAACATTCCTTTAACATGTTTCGTATTTATTTCTATACTTTTTATAGCATACTATAAATTATAGGATTATTTAAACTATTATTCATATTTCATATCGTCACTTTAATTATGACATTATTTATTAGTGGTAGAATTAAATTTATAGACACTCATATAACACTCGCACTGAGGATAACTTATCTTTATTATATTTTTTAGATGGTAACCCTCTATTTTATTATTATTGAATATTGAGGCAGAAATGTATTTGCATTTTAAATTTCACAATTTATTACATAATTATAGAATATTTATTTTAAAATGTTAGAAAATGCCAATATATTTGAAGATACCATAACATTTTGTAGTGATTGAATTTTTTTTTAAAATAAATCTTAAATTATCGCGTGAGTTGTTTTGGTTATGTAATATGACAGTTAAATAAACAATATTTGGAATGAATTTGAGAAACATTCGATTGGTATATTAAAATGCCTAGCAATTTGAATATCTTATGACGTCTTTTTATTTCGGTCGTGTGGTGTGGTCATATCATGACACAACATTGTAAATGTTAATCAATTTTAGTAATATTTTTTGAATTTATACATTACAAATACTTTACTAAGATACTATAAAACAGCTTTAAATGAAATATATTTTTTTTTAATGAGATCATTCGTAGTATTTAAAAAAGTGTAATTATGTATATACATTTATTCTTCTTATATTTTCTTTTCCAGGCATTAATTACATTATTTCGTTAGACTACTGAGCGTTTTAAGGTATTTTATGCTGCGTACCACTGATGCGCACCGCGTACCACTGTGGTAGTAGATACCTGCAGAGATATTTCCAAACCAACACGACAATTTATAAACCAAAACAATAATACTTGAATAATAAATACTTAGCTTCGAAAAACTTCGACAATGCGACACTGGCAATATAAGGCTTACCTAATGCTAACACACAAGATGACCTTTCAAATTAATTTTTGAGTATTAATTTTTCTAACGACTTTTACAATGGTTACAATGGCTTACCTTAATAAAATTTCAGAAGTACCGTGGAATATAACATACAATGTAAGCATCGATGGATTCCAATCTTATGATAGCCTTACAAATTATAGGTTATTCACAAGACAAGTCATTTTCATCGTCACGATCTCAAGATAGTCACTTTCACCACAATTGCTGTGCTGTTTATCTGAAAACGGACAGTGCGATTGTTAAGCGACTGGTAAAATGTAAGCAAACGCTTCTAAATTGCATTGTAATTATCATAAATGGCGTACGATTGAGTTGAATTATGAGTTAAAGTATTACTCAATTGTCTATGCTTAGATTGGTTTAATAAGTGTCCATATATTTCAAGTCAATTGCATTGTCATTTTTTCATGCGTGGGAGAACCATGCTGAAGCATATGCTGATGATGTACTAATTGGGCCGGCTCGTCGGAAGTGATACAACGGGCTCACAGAATACTCAGTGTGAAACGGTGCTGTACTGTGTTTCGCAGAGTGGATATCGGAGGCCCTTAAAAATGACGCTTAAAAGGCGTAATAAGTCGGCAACACAACTAATGTGGACTGTGGCGTGGTTGTTTATGGGCGGCGGTGTTCTCTCATCATATTGGAGACCCACCTGCTCCGTTGTCGGCTATTGTATAAAAAAAATTGTATATGTGAATCACTTATATATCAAAATAAAATTATCGTAAAAAGCACTCGTAAGAAGGTAGTGTTCGGCTGTATGTTTAATTTCTTCTTTTTCTGTGGTGTTTTAATTATTTTAATTTCTAATGTGGGTATTTTATTTAACAATCTTATATCTAGTAAGAGCACCTATTTCCTAAAGTGTAAAGTATTTTGTTCCACTATCATTAAGCTAAAATTATTTGTCCTAAACAAAAAATAGGAACAAAAGTTTATCGGTTTAGGATATATCATGGGCGTGGAGCTATAATGCGAAAATATTATAAGTCCGATGAATTTTCAAATTATCAATCTTCAAGAATGGGCGTTAACAGGGGTGCTAGTTAATGAGTAACTAGAGGAAATCACAGCTGGAAATACTTGAAGCACCTTGTTAAAACTGGGCGTAAGACGGGCGTGTTGAATTCGACAGAGCGAAAACTTGAGGGTATTTCAGATTAATTGGAAGATCTTAAATTGAAATACATAAATGGGACTAGCAGTTGCTTGTTTTACAGTCGATAATAATCAAACTAAGATATTACAAATATGGATTAACTAAGCAATAAAAAGGATTATTTATTTGTACATAAAATAGATATTACATTACATTTTTGTTGTCCGTGTAAATAAGTTTGTAAATGTAATCTATATTAAAATAAAGTTTTTGTGTTTGTTATGTTGTAGGTAAAGTCCGAATCTATTTAACTGATCATATATATAAATTCACTAATAGAAATCTACGTTACTTGTGTAGTAGAATTTGCAAAGAAATTCGAAGAAAAAAGGTCAAATGATGTTTCCTACGAACGCTGCCTCCACAATGATTGAGTTCTAACTTCTATAGAAATAAAATAAAAATAAAATAACTAAAATAAAACAACATTTATATAACTTTCATAATTTATATGGCAAAACATTTGTAAGGACTTTTAAATAAGTGATAACAGAATCTCAAGGTTAAAATTCCATCATATTTGAATGTTGAAAATATAAAACAATTGAATACTACATTTATTATTTAGAAATGTTCCGTTGGATATGACATTTGAAAATGCTCGCAGCAAGAGAACCACCTCTTTTTTAATTTAGTATGTTTTTCAATACACCCATTACGGCTGTAGCTGTAATGAGAGCCCCCGTGGCTAGGGCGGGACTACGCCCACCGCCCTACAACCATACAATAAATAAAAATTTAAACACCCATTATTCTTTGTACTCGGTTTGAAATGAACGGTTCTTTTGATCGGCTTAATGATTTGTTTTTCCAATCTGTGAGAAACTAGGGAGAATAGCTTTAAATTATAGAACTACATTTATACTAGCAAATGTAACAGAGTGAATATTTTTTAATTCGACACTGGAAACATTAAAACGCGATTATAACATTATTTTTATTTTTCTGAAAATCAAAATGAATTTATGAATTTCAAATGAGCAGGAGGCTCATAGACAAAGACAAGCAATCCTCCAACCATGGATACCCGTACTGAGCCGCGGGTATGCTGTCGGCCTTTAAAAATAACAAAGAAGCTACTAAGCGAATATAATAAAAATACTATGAAAAACTAATCTCGTTCTAACTGACAGAGCCATGAATGACAGCTAGGTTGGAAGACAACAATGTTAATGACCTATTTCATATAATATGTATTTCAATAGTAGTTTAAAAATTAAACAGTATCAATTAGAAACGTAACTTCAAAGAGCTTGCAGTTAGTATCAGTAACAAAGTAGGTATCTCTTTAAAACTCAGCCCAAGAACTGGCGACCTACTTGTATCTGTTATATTGCCAAGTTTAAATAATTTGTATGTCAAAGATAATGTTTGAGAATTGTTGTGCAAATAAAAATGGCGCTGAAAGAAACAAGACAGCAAGGCATTGTTATGTCCATTTCATGATGATGTCTTGTGCACTACTATTTGCTGCCAAACTCCAAATTGATTTTATTTCAAGAAGTTTATATGAAACTACTGTAATTATTTACTGACATATTATTTATATGTTATACATACGTTTGTCATATAAATAATATAGATACATTTAAAATGGTCAATATAATAAAATGTTATAAATATCTTATTGAAAGTGGTAACTCATAATTTCTCTTAATTTTTTGATTTATATATTTTGATGACAAAAGCGAAGGTGTTTCACAGTAACTAGACTTTAGGTACGTTTTCAAGAGAGCCATGTTGAAGCATATGTTGATGGCCTAATGGGGCCGGCTCGTCCAAAACAATAGGTACCTACTTGTACTGTGTTACACTAAGTGAGTGACTAAATCGGAATCTCTTGAAAATATATCTCTTAAGCAGCGTAAAAAGTCAACAATACAACCAAAGCTTTTTTGTGGCGGGCTTCTCTATAAAGGCGGTATGTAATATATATCTTACTACAAAAGAGATTCGCTTTCTCCGTTGCCTGCTATACCGTAAAAAATATTTTTTCTATTTCGACGTATATCTTTTGTAATTCGTAAACAAATAGTAAAGCGTGAATTGTCATAACGGGTGCTATTCTGTCCTAACAGCGTAATGGCGAGTCGGTGCCAAAATAAATGTTGCTTAATACGGCGAAACTTTTGAAATATGTTCCGCTTAAATGTGCCGTTGAAAGCAACATAACTCTTGCCTTTATGCTGTTGCTGCCGACTCGTGTCTCATTGCAACTTTTAAGGGAATTCCTTTAAATTATTTTACTTCATTCTATATTTATAGTCAAATGAACAAACTGAAACTGATTGCTTATTTGTAGATTGTTTGAAGTTGAAATGCTATGAGATTGATTGAAATGCTACAGATTTTGACTAAGATAAGGCGCTTGAACAGAACATTTATAAATTTTATTATACATATAAGAAAGAGGATCCAAAAGTTATATAAATGAATAAATAAAGAATATGTGATGACACTATTATATAAAACTATGTATAGCTAAATCTGTGGCTATTTGTAGCCCATTAAAAAAATATTACAATCTTTCATTGTCAGCATCAAAAAAAATTACCCAAATGAAGAACTCTAGCATTCCTAAGATAGATATGTTGAATCTCAAATATTTAAACTTACTTATACATCAAGTTGATTTAAGAAGGCTGAGAAATTTTCAAAGATTCTTTAAAAAAAGAAAATAAATATTATAATCCTATGAAATCCTCTTATCCTTTTTGTAATACAATTTTGTGTGTATCGTCTTTTGTTAGAATATGTCGCTTAAAATTTTATTACTGTGTCAAGAATGTTCAAGATTTAATTCAATATGTGTTCTTAATAGTTTCTTTTTGGCAGACCCCTGTGGCGATATAACAATTTGCAATTCTTATGAAAAATTACATGCTTTATAATATTTAATAATATAAAACAGATTTTGTCTATTGCACATGTAATCAATGTAATTCTTATTAGGAAAAAGAAAAATGAGAGAAGAAATTCAGATAGAACAATTTTATGTGTTAAGGTAATATATGTTACTGGCTATTGTAACATCTTATAATAAGAAATGGATAAAAGATAGGCCAAGCAATACTTTTTCAAAATAAGAAGGCTAATAGGTGCAGTTCCTATAAATACAAAAATTAAGTTTCTTGTAAGTTAATCTGGATCTGGACGTGTCGGTACGTAAACTATCTGGAACCTCGTAGAGTCTCGTAGTTCAATGATTTTAAAAGTGTACCATGAATCTCAAGATATCGGTATCGAATCCCAGTCTGGAAGCATAAGCTGACGCACTAATTGGGCTGCCTGGTCCGAAGTGATACCACAGGCTCACAGAATACTCAGTGTGAAGTGGTTCTTGTACTGTGTTTCGCAGAGTGAGTGAGTATATCGGAGGCCCTAAAAAATGCCGCTTAAGAGCATAATAAGCCATCAAAACAACTAATGCACGAACCGTGTCGCAGTTGTCCATGGGTGGCGGTATTTTCTTACCATATTAGAGACCCACCTGCTCGGTTGTCCGCTGCAAAATAAAAAAACTTTTTAAGACGTTCAGAAGTCGCTTTGTGATTTTATGTAAAATAGAGATCTTAAAATTTAATATAAGTCATAAAATATGGTGTAACTCATCATATCATGGTACATAATTCCAGAAATAGCTGATATCTCTATTAACATAAAAACAATAGTAACATTTTGTAGACAAAAGAATATTAGTGTCGCCCGGCGTCGTCACGTTACATTTCACGATCCACGAAGCGAGCTGCAATAGAGTCATTCAGATAAGATCTTCCTCTAACCTCGAATAGTGCTTTGTTTACACACTGCACCTAATAACAAGTCAATAATACACATCATCAACATTTTCTTCATTCATCAACATTATCAGCCTATCAAGTCCACTGCTGTACATAGGCCTACCCCAAAGACACATCAATTTCTTATTACAAAAGTATTCAAGTATGTATTTTTTATATAGCGAATATTTTTTGTATAGCGAACAACGGTGCAGGTGGGTCTCCTGTATGGTAAGAGAACACCGCCGCCCATGCACAACCGCGCCACAATCCGCGCATTGGTTGTGTTGCCGGTTACGCCACTTAAGTGGGATTTTTAAGGGCCTCCGATATCCTCACTTTTATTAAGGTATTATATAGGTATTACAAAGATATAATACACTACTCGCTTGTGTATATGAGTCATTTAACGGTTTTATTCCACCGACTCTTTCTTACGGATCTCCAGGCCTGCCATAAGGAACTGTGTTCCAATAATTGAGGTAACATTTGATATTTAACTTTACCTAGACTTTTGTGTGTAACTAAAAGCAAATCGATATGCACAGTGGGTACATTATGCTCGTTAAGGATAGCGGGCATATAAGCAATTCTTCGTGCACCGATGGTAGACCATTTCCATAGTGAGCCTGAATGGGCTGATAAGCCTTAGGCTGGTGCTTGTTCGCCTCTTAAGCTACGGGAATTGCCAACAATGATTTCAGTTTTATTATCCCAAGAGGTTGAAATATAAATATTTTCAATTTTTGCTCTATTTTATTTCCGAAGTGGAATTATTACATTAAATCAATATATTCTAGAATCTAGACCGTTAACAAACTAATATTTACTCAAGTGTAAACTAAAGGCAGGCAATTCACCCAGAAAACCAGCAAGGGCTGGTCGTATCCATGGGCGGTGAACCACTTATACTATGTTTTCATTTTATTTTATTTTATAGTATAGTGAAAAACAGAGCTGGTGGGTCTCCTATATTGTAAGAGAACACTGCCGCACATCACCAACCGCGCCACAGTACGCGAATTGGTTGTGTTACCGGATTTTTCCGCCACTCCAATATCCTCACTCACACTATTTTCATAAAAAAGCTCGGACATTAGATTTAATTCGTGTTTATTAACTCTATGTTTCATTGAAATCAACCATCGACAAATGATGGCTCTGTTGAATGAATGCTAATAATACGATATTAGTGGTATTAATTCATAAATATAGGTGCTGCGATAGATTGCTAGGAAGTGAATAGATAATCCTTTATCTGGTAACACCCGTATAAATCGCAATCTCCGCGGCCAACGTTGCAACAGGAATTATCGCCAACAGGATAATATTATTGAATTTACGAGGTTCGCCGCTGCCACCCTGATTTATACCTTCCTATGACGGTAAATTATATGATAGTGTTATGACTGAAAAATATATGTTTTTCACGCTCCGTATACAGCGTGTTTTCAAAGTAAATTATAAACATATTAAACCTTTATTGGCTGGTGTCCATATCTTTTTAACATTCAAAAGAAACGTAAGTTAGATTTTGTATAATAAGTAATATCAAAGTGTCTTCTTTTACATATTTCTAATTTTAATTTAGTATGAAATGAGGGTAACAGTCATTTAAATATTGTTTTTATTAACAATTGTCTTGACTAATTTATTTACTTAACAAAACCTTATTTAAAAATCTAACTAGTGGACGGGTTCAAGCATAGTTTTTACTATATATTGGCCCCTTTACTCAATATCAATATAAATTATAGCTCATATGTTAATACTATAATGAATCAGATATTGCAATATATTTTTAATGATCTGTACCTAGTGTAATTTTCCTGTGAAAGAGTAACAAACGTATATCCAGTTAAATTTAACTATTACAAGTGTTTAATAATTAAAGTAAAGTAATTATAAATTATCTTATTTTCTATCTGATTTCAATAAAACATAACATTAAAGCTACATAAAATATACGTTATGTTGTGTTAAATATAAAATGTCATACTAATATGTATTTGTATTCCATATTATGCATTAATACATATTCCGTATTTAATTCAATAGCATAATATTATCATACAATGTTACGACTTACGAGATAATTCCAGCCGGCTATAATTATTATATTATTGGTAGACCTATTAAACCACTTAGTTAGCTACGAGGCTATCTAAACAGATATAACATAACATGTTATAAAAAAAATTTCCATTTATAATGAATAAAAAAAGAAATAAGTGTGGGTACTGTCGCACCCGTGGTAGAGCCATGCTGAAGCATTATGCTGACGCACAAATTGGGCTCATCCGAAGTGATACCACGGGATCACAGGAGACTCAGCGTTAAACGGTACTTGTAATGTGTTTCGCAGAGCGGGTGAGGATATCGGAGGCCATTAAAAGTGCCGCTTAAGCGTAAAAAGCCGACAATACAATCAATGCGCGGACTGTGGCGCGGTTTTTCATGGGCGGCGGTGTTCTACCATATTGGAGTCCCACCTGCTCCATTGTCCGCTATACTATAACAAAAAATGTTGGAATATTAAAGGCTAAGTATATTGACATTGAATTGACAAGTTTTTATTGGTAGTGTACGCAGTATAAAAAGATTAAGATCTCAATAATGCGGTCAATAAGTACGCGGACGTGTCATTTGTCTTAAGTAGATTATTTATGGGTGCGACTCAACCGACCTATAATTATATCGATTCAATATAATGTCTTAATCTTAATATTCTTCATTAATCCTCATATATTTTTTCTCGCCTATGTATTAACAAAATAAAGATAGCATTTCGAAACATAAGTACTTCAACAAGCCGCCTCGTAGGTTAATGGTTTTAAAAGAGTACCATGAGCGAGTATAAAGAGCGAGTGGTATCAGGTTCTAATCCCGGTCCGGTCAATTTTAATTTAATTAGTAATATATTCGGTCTCTGGAAGAGCTTGACAGTGGCCGGGCTAGTGTTGTGCTGTGTTTCGCAGAGCGAGTGAGAATATAAGTGGCCCTTAAAAATGTCGCTTAAACGGCGTATAAAACCGGCAACACAACTAATGCGTGATCTGTGGAGCGGTTGTTCATGGGGGGGTCTTCTTTTACCATATAGGAGACCCACTTGCTCCGTTGTCCGCTATAGAATAAACATTTTTAAAAAAAAAGCAAATTATAACGGTTATTTTTTTATATAGACAAATTTTCTATGTCAGTGGTATTAATAACCAAAAAATTTTTTTGTTTTTTCTATATTCTAGACCTTAAATTTTTTTTTATGTGTGATAAGTAGCAATACATTATATATAATTGCGGTTACCATCAGAATTCAGAACGGTGAAGTATAATTTTATTACTTCCCTTTGTCATTGTTCTCAATTCTTATCTTATATCTTTAATAATAAGGACCTATCACATTTTTTCTTATGTAACCTGGTTTAGGTATATAAGTTGATATTTAACAATTATTATTTTAGCAAAGGTATCTGCAGTAGTTAAGAGACCATTAGAGAAGGCGTGTCCAGGCGGGATTTAGGAGAGCTCTCAAACAACTCAAGAGAATACGAATCATTTCCCCGTCTTGATCACGTACTGTCTGTAATTGGTGAAGTAAGAGGTTCTTTACTGAAGCATTTATTTTATTATAAGATTCTAAGGTCATTAATTGAAGTATACGTAGATTATCATTTTATATAAGCCTAACAAAGCCTCTTACAGCATTGAAAAATTTTTGTTTTATGGAAAAATGCTGAGATCTATAAACATTAACTGTGTGTTGCAAAGGAAGTCACCTTACTATTATATGAGAAAGATACCGTCGTGTTAGTCACAAACGCTATACTTAGAATATAGACCAACAAGAATTGACCAATATCAAATTTGAATTACATTTTAATTCTCAAATTCAATTCAGAAAAAATTAAATTGAGAAATTGAGAATCAGAGATGAGAAAGATGTCGAATTTTGATTTTATTTATAAACGAGCAAGAGGCTTACTATCAAGCGGTCATCCTCCCATGACCACTTCCAGCACCCGCTGGCCTACAGATGCGTTGGCGGCCTTTTAGAGATGGTTAGTCATATAAAACGTTCAGTTGTTGAACTAGAAACACCGAGTTGATACGAAAATATACTTTATGAAAATTATTACACTAGAAAATCTTACACTTTCTTTTTACAATGTTGTTACTATATTAGTAAAAAAAGTTTGCCTACACAACCAAAACGCAGACTGTAGTGCGGTTGGTAATGGGCGGCGGTATTCTCTTCTCATATAGGAGACATACCTGCTTCGTTGTCCGCCATACCATGAAAAAAACATTTACAAAAATATATGGAAAACATTAGTATGATATTGTGCGCGGGAGCGTCCTATCTGAAGGGTTATAAATCAGTGACGGTCACGTGACCTATGCTCTTACAGCGCCACCTATCGCCATTTAAGAGAACTATTATTTATTGCGCCTGCGCAGACCGCGCCTGACAGATTTATCTTTTGTATATGGTAATTCTGGTGATAATATTGATACTGAGGTTAATAGTTTAAGATTATAGTATATTACTAAAGCTAGACAGATAATTTTACTTAGAATTAGTTTGGCCGTGCATTTATTCTATGGCAGAATTAATTCATTTAATATATTAGAATATGTACCTACATTTCCAGCGAGACCTGGGTTTCTATCATAAATTAATTTCAATTAAAGAAAGGGAGACAGAGTTAAACCAGTATTTAAAATATTAAATTTTGAAAGTGCCTTCTGAATTTTATACCGATCCGTATTTTATAATCCCAATAAACCTTTCCGTACGTAGGTACAGAAAGCCTTGCATAGAACTACAAAATTTAATATATTTTCCACGTGAAATATGTATCATTATTCATTATATGACAAACTTAAATCAAGTGAAATCTCGGGAGTTGCGATAAAACCGTCTGTGTTGTCTTGCTTCTGTGCAACTGTCTCTGGCGACTGTTAAACTTCTACGTCTAGCATATCACAACCACACAGTGGCCATAAACAAAAATGGTAAAGAGAGACATAAATAATAACAGATATCGCGGCCGTAAATACTCAGTCGTGAGTTACTTCTGGTAGCGTTCAGATAAACCTTACGTTCCATCAATGCTGAGGATATCTGACGTTAATTTTAATATGTGTATTGAAATGTGTATAATGAGCTAATGTTTTAAATATTTTAAAACATAGATTATCTAAGTATTAAAGCCACATCTTTTAAGTTGTGTTTTTAAGTCCGTAACTATCACCAGGTTAAGGGATGTCATTGAAATAATTCTTCAATATGGCAGAAGTAGAAAGGGAGTAAATAAAGCTTTATTTTTTAATTATATTTTCGTGGGAGAGCCATGCTGAACATATGCGGATGCAATAATTGGGCCGGCTGATACGAAGTGATACCACTGGCTTACAGAATACTCAATGTGAAACAGTACTTATCAGTACTGTGTTTCGCTACCGACGAATGGGACAAAAGCGCACGGTCAGTTTGTACACACTAAATGCATATCAAATCAAGAACCTTCCTAAGACCAAAAAACAATCCAAAAACTAAGATATTTATTTTAGTCATAGTGGCACAGTCTTTATACAATTTCATAACATCCAGAGTTGTATATCTGAGTTAGAGGTTCGCCGTCCGTGAGCCGGTTGAGCTATGACCGATCAAATCTGACGATTACCGCCTTATTGAGATGGTCACGATTGACAATTTTATGATTATTTATCATTCTGATGGATAGGCGCCGTACACAATTACCACTAAGTATAGAAATATCACAAAAGCTTATCAACATGAAATTTACATTAAATTAGTGTACAAAATCGAAAATAAAAATATGTTTTATCGTCTTTATTTGTTAATTCTTAATATTTTTGTTTAATGTATTTCACAAAATACTTTCTAAATGGAAATATTAAAAACTACTTAATTGCTTGTTTTCACTTTAGCTAAATGGAAGTAGCAATTAAATCGGCGCATGGAAACTATGATTAATATTCTTTAGCTGTATTAATCTGTCAGGGTATAATTTAACTTCGAGCGATAATTAATTATTTCTAAATAAGATATAGTGTAATTACACAAACTTGACAAGAAACATAAAATATGTATCATAGAACGAAGTATTCGTGACTGTCTGCTTCGAGCTTCGACTAAATTATTACAACATTCGCCCTCTTTGTTTTTGCATGTAATTAAAGTTACTACCTCTTTGTTTAAAGGTTCAGATTAGAGTGGGATGGGGGATGTGGTATCTTCGCTAATATATTCTTTAGCACGTCGAACAGGCACTTAAAGGGGTGCGTCAGACGTCATGCATCGGCCATATGTGCGTTCATGATGCATTCAGGCTATATTATATTGGAGCTACACTGGGTATTCTTATCAAGCCTGTCTCTCTGTAAGCAATGATTCATCTTATATCTCAACTATAAAGTCTATTAATCTTTCAAAACCTTGTCTGAGATTGCTTCCTTATTGACACCATGAAAGGCTAAATACATGATAATATATATTGAAGTGATCATAAATAATGTGTATAATAATTATTATTATATTTTTAGAGGCAAACAAGCATGGGCGCATGATGGAAGCATGGCTTTATTATCAATTTAAATAATCTCACCAGAAACATATATAAAATTAAAAAAAAATCAATTAAAATTAATAAGTAATAAAAATGTTTTCTATGTCTATTGAAGAAGAAAATGCATTATCCATGAATGTAGTGGCACTAAATTCGTGTTTGTTAAATAAAAGCGATAGGCCAGTGTACCTCTAGCGCAAAGCTTCGCTGGCGGCACCGTACGCCTCTTCCATGTTGCAAATCAGATACGGAGCGATTTATAGCCCCCGCCCTAATTGCGGCCATACTTTACCGCAATCGGACTATTTCAATTTGTTATTATCGAAAAATTGTGGGCTCGTTAATGTAAAATTGAGTGAGTTGGATAAATCGTAGCATCTACGCTTCTAAGTAACATTTAAATATCTGGCAAAGACGTTCTAATGCATTTTTCTATAAGTATTTTACTCGCGGGAGAGTCAAGCTGACACAAATTGTGGCGGCTCGTCCAAAGTGATACCATGGGCTCACAGAATACTCAGCGTCAAACAGTACTGTTTCGCTTAGTATGTGAGGATATCGGTGGTCCTACAAATTATGCCACTTAAGCGTCGTAAGAAGGTGCCAACACGAAAGTCCAAAGCGCGGACTGTGGCGCGGTTGTCCATGGACGTCGGTGTTCTCTTACCATATCGGAGACTCACCTGCTCCGTTGCCCGCTATATCAAAAAAAATAGTTTTAAAATCGCCATGGGCTACCGATCTCTAAGCTACCGTGATTAAATAATCAATATACGGTCTGAGGGTAGTTATAATTTATCTATAAATTGTATTTAGTCTTCCAAACGACTGGACGAATGTAGGTACTACTACTAAAGTTCCTTATGTGAGGATAACAGAGAATAAGTTTAACATAGATACCGCTTAAGCAGCGTATAGAGCCGGCTACATAAACAAGGCGAAGAATGCAGCGCGGTTGTCCATGGGCGGCGACGATTTATCATCACGAGATCCATGTGCTTTGTTTTCTGCAATAAAATAGATATGTATAAAAAATCACTTTTGATATTATATACGCAAGAAGGGCTAGTAAACGTATAAACAAAAAAACATTGATTATAAATATAGTATAAAAAGATTTCGAACATTAACAGTTTTACTTAATCACATACAACTTTAATATTAAACATCTAAACTCAGGCGTATTTTTTATCGTTGGTAATCATAATAATAATTGAAAATCAGTATCCATTGTGTCCGCCGCCGCCGATATCCCGCCAGGCAATAAGCAAGAGTTGCTTCATCATTATACCATTATTGAGTTTTACACTCGAAAATAATGAGCCGGTAATATCGCTGATTCCCGTGGGGTTACGCTACCCGGGGTTTCTGACTCGCATAGATTACTACGCAGAATTGACAAAATTATAATATTTTTATAGTAACAGTAATATACAATAAATACGTTTTTGAAACACCTATTCCTTATTAGCAAAGTGATCAAAACTATTTTGAAAAACATAATTTATATGAAATATGTAGTACTTTGATAGTGATTTTGATAATTCACAACCATGAAGTTACGGCATCTATTCTTTTTATTTTGTATAATCTGAACCATGCAACTATCGCTTCCAAATACAACGAATATAGTATACGATTATCGAATAGGAATAACTTGTCAAAATTATCATGATAAATTAGAAAATATACATATCTTTTAAATAATTTTCGCGCACACAATTAAGCTAGTTACTACCTGATCAAAAATGAAATGCAAAAGTAAGCACCTACTGTGTTCACTTCAGTTGTACCCACTTCATTCAAAATCTCGTAATATTAAGATTTTCTTAAGATCCGAGACTACACTTATCGACTTAATTTATTTTAAAAGTTTATATTATTGTATGTTTTACATAAATATATTTAATATATATTTCTAAAATGGTTGAAAGTGTATCTCGTGTATTATTCTCTGACATAGGATTAAACCTACAGGGTAGCACAATAAGCCGTGAGACCTCGGGGGGTAACTGATGGCGGACTCAAATTGATACTCGCTATCAATGTTCACATTAAATCTATGTCTTTGTTATTTAGATTGGACGCAGTGAATGCGGGATTCTTCATCGGATGAAGTACAATATGTATTGGTTTGGAAATTGTAATTTGTATAGGATCTTTACAATATCGGCTTATTGCTTTTTGATGAAAAGAATGAAGCTGACCGAGGATAAGAGGTCCGCCCTTGGACGCCTCCAGTCCGTGCTGGGCTATGGGTGCAAAAATGTATTATGATTCTAATCATATCATTATATACCTTTTTTAGTATAGTAGGCAACGGAGCTGGCAGGACTTTTTTGTGGTAAGAGATACAGCTTATAGACATAGCCTATAGACAACCGCCTTACAATACGCGCTTTGTTTATGTTGTCGGATTTTACGTCGTTTGAGCGGTATAATTTCACGGGCCATCGATATCCTCACTCACCCAGCAAGCGCACTGTTTCACGCTGCTATTCTGTGAGCCCGTGTCACTTCGGACGAGTCGGCCAATTTAATGCGTCAGCATGACTTTCCCGCAGGTAAGACACTCAAACTGTCAAGCGCTTCTCTAGTCTAGAAAAATAAAATATACATTTTATTCAGACTGAATTTTTTTTTGTAATTTACAAAAACACCCGCCAAGTATTTATAGTTTTAGAATTCAATATTACATTTTAAAGTTTGTAATGTTGGAAGTTATAAGTGATTTTGTCATTTACAGTATTAAATTTGTCATATATCTACAAACGTAAGTAAATATTAATTATTGCTGTGTTTTACTTATATTATATTTATTTTATTTGATGACATAATTTGTATAATGTGTTTTCGCACAATCATATTTTGGCCAATCTTTTAAGAACTCAAATCCGTACTTCAGTCAAAGAATAGCAAAGAAAGGAAATAAAAACCCGAGCGAGTGCAATTTCAATATTTCCAG
>DWCF01003329.1:0-20042 GCA_018230265.1 Delias oraia
ATAGTCATAGTAAAGACCAACCAGATTTATAAAATATGTCTAAAGATTTAATGAGAAATTCCAAAAATCACTGCCAACAAAATAGCTGCAAGACGACTTAGTCTTGTTCTTGCTCAAGCCTTACACGGTCAGTCTTGGTGTAGCTAAAATTAGGCGGTCTTGGTCTAGCATTTGGGCAACACCAATTGTAATTAGCGCTTTGGTTGTGTTGCTGTGTTTTATTTTGGTAGGTAGACAGCTGAGCTAGACAGTACAAGTTCTGTGAGTCTGTGGTATCACTAAACTGGTTTGATTACTGCGTCAACATTTGCTTCAGCATGGCTCTCCCACGGGGGCACTCCTTTTTATATTCAAGAGAAAGCGGTTTAGATTGTCCTTAAACTCTATTAAAATATTATTAAATTATTCATATTATTTGGTCGTACAAATATCGTTGGATATATATTGTTTGCTTAGAAGACCCTTTGTAATTAATTTCTTATACAACTGACCTCCAAAAACCCAGCTCAATATTTTACAATCGATGTGTAACTTTGTTACTTATTATTAATAAGTTTTATTACTTCTATAAAAATACTGGCAGCGTCATTCTGACTTACTAATTGGGCCGGCTCACCCGAATTGATACCACAGGCTCACAGAATACCAGCGTGAAACACCGTTGTATGTTTCACTGTATGAGTGGGATATTGGAAGGGCAACAGACGTAAAAAGCCGGCAACACAACAAAATCACTGAAATGTGCAGCGGTGATTTATTACCACAGAGGGGACTCGCCTACTCCGTTGCTCGCTGTACAATAAAAAAAAAAAATTAAAAATTGTTTCCATATCATAATCTTATCCAAAAATCATTATCGCCGTCCGTATCTTTGTATCTCAATTTCATTTTTGCAATTTTTGAACGTCTTAAAATAGAATTGATTGATTGAGCGCCGCGTTTTTTTAATCTACGTCCGATAGCCGATATTGATTAATAGTCTGTGATGACATTTGTGATATCATCGCGGTTCTGTTGCCGATGGGCGAAAATAATGGCCTCTGGTTATATTATGACCATTGACAGCACCATTCATCGCTGCTACCATTGAACATTAATTAAAGTTAATTTATGGAACTCTAACCAATAATTGTTTATGGCTACACTCGTATATAAATACATGTGTTTGTATACTCTATGTGCTCTGTTATCGTTGCAAACCAATTCATACTGTTTATTTTCTTAAAAGGTTATCTTATATGTAATTATTGCATATGGTTTGTGAAATAATTATAGATTATAATACATACATGTCTTACCGAAAAGTATTATGTCGTTATTGATTGCAGTAGTAAATCGAAAAGATGCGATATTGCCGAATCTTAAGTCGATTTATTGATCAATTCGTAAACAAATCGAGATATTTATATTCAGACGACGTTGGAGGTTGTATATTTCACGGAATTATAGAAATACGGCCGTAAGTCACTTGGTTAACCTTAATAAAACTTTATTAATAAATTATGTGGTGAGTTTTAATTGTTAATTGTCGTTGAAACAGAGTTGCTAATGAGAATTGACAGTTAGTAGTTTTTACTTTATGATACTATCATACTTTAATCGAGAATGTTTGATTTATGGTATACAGACAACAGAGCAGGTGGGTCCCTATATGGTAAGATAACACCGCCGCCCATGGACAACTGCGCCACAGTCCGCGCATTGGTTGTGTTACGGGTTTTGAATGCCACTTAAGCAGCTTTTTGAAGGGCCTCCGATATCCTCACTCACTCAGCGAAACAAAGTAGAAGTACCGTTTCAAATACATGTAGCATTTCACTATGAGCCCGTTGTATCGCTTCGGACGAACCTGCCCAATTTGTACGACAGCTCCCACGCTTTAAATTCTGATAAAGCAGAGTGAAATACATTACACTAATAAATGATATTAAAATATTAGTTTACTACTATGAATTTGAACCATAGACAATGATAGGAGTTTTTAACGAATGCAGTCAAATCTCCAGCTTATGCGAGCTTCTTCAATCATAGACATAGGTCTATGCATAAGTATCACATAGGTATTTAAATGCGTTTTTTGTTACATCTATATATCCTATTTATTATGGGTTTATTGAAATCATTATTTTGAGTTTTTATAATTGTCGTCATTATAAAAAATCTTTTGTAGATTTTGTTTTTTATTTTCTCTCACTGATATACTATCGTGCCAGCTGAATTTATAAAATATGTGTAAAACATATATTTTACATTGATTTATCATTAATGACGCGTAATATGAATACTAAATAATTGCAATTATCTGTGAAATATAAATTACTTAGGTGTAAGTTTCAAACTTATGTTGATCCGTTATGGCATATAGGTATAGCAGCAGGGCTATTTCCAAACCAATATGACTTGCGGAACTTCAAGAAAAGAGCGTACATATTCCTTAAAGGATGGCAACGCATCTGCTCTGCAAGCACTAGGGTGAGGAGGGAGGATGTCCATGGGCGGTGTACCGCTTGCCCTAGGTGAGCCTCCTACTCGTTTGCCACCCTTAAAAAAAACTATAGTAAATTTTTTACTAGAAACTCGTTTTAAGAAAATTTCGTCTTCTTGAGCGAATATTTAAGATATTTGAAAGCGATTTGTATAAGTAATGGCGCTAAGTATTAGTTAAAATTAACAAAAGTTCAAATGAATTGAATAAGATCATAATATTCATATAATGC
Source organism: Delias oraia (assembly GCA_018230265.1). NCBI lineage: Eukaryota > Metazoa > Arthropoda > Insecta > Lepidoptera > Pieridae > Delias > Delias oraia. Next base: position 2,718 of record DWCF01003329.1, read on the forward strand.
TACACGACCGAATTATGCAACCTAAATTTGTACGTATCTGTAGATCGGTCCGCAGCCAAATCGAAGGTCTCTAGACTGGCGTTGGAAGGTCGCAGGTGCCCGTGGGCGGGCGGTCAGCGTCGTGGGCGGCTCTCGCAACTGCTACAATTACTAACCTGCTCGCGCACATTTGCATACCCGCCCAGCCTTATCTGATAACAGAGCGAGTGTCAGTGACCCATTTCTGCCAAACGGACGACTCATAGCTTCGCGGATGACAAGTCTGTGAATGATCTGAACATATTAACTTGTGTTTACTAAGTCTTATATTATCTTAGACTCTAATTATAACGATGTCTATGGGTTCCAAAATTTATAGAAAACGATCATTATATAGAGGGAAGCCCATTTTTCATGGTATGGCGGAAAACGGAGCAGGTGGGTCTTCTACCTGCTCCGTTTTCCGCCATATGTTAAAAGAACACCGCCGCCCATCACCAACCGCGCCACAGTCCGCGCATTGGTTATGTTGCCGGCTTTTTACGCTACTTAAGTGACATTGTAAAGCATAGCACTTAGCAAAACATAGTAGAAGCACCGTTTCATGTAGGTACATTTCACGTTGAGTATTCTGTAAGCCCGTGCTATCATTTCGGATGAGCTGGCCCAATTCGTGAGGCAGCATATGCATCAGCATGGCTCTCATTTCGTACAATACATTTAATACATTTTAATAAATACATTTTTTAAATGCATTTCTTTTCATTTTTTTAAAGAAATGGCGTTGTGTTATTTTTTACAGCTACAAATGAATTTTTGAATTTTTATCGAAATAAATTAATTTAAAACTGGTAACACGTTCTACTGAGAATTAAGAACAATTGTGAATAGTTAATTTTATTGTAGTTTTAATTTTTTCTGTCACTTAACGTTCGCGTAAAAAATGAACATGAAAAAATGATTTTGGTTGGATGAGTTTTGATAGAATTTGTGAAAATAAATAAATAATAAAGAAAAAACAGAATTGATAACCTCCTTTCAGATGTGTTTGAAGATAATTTAAAATTAGTGATATCTAAAACCTTACCCTCTTGCAAGGGCGAAGGCTTTCCCCTAATGAGGCCACGTCTCTCTCCCAGCTAATTTTCCTCAGCGACACGTATGAGTTTAATGATCTTAATATTTTTTAATAATTTTCTTAGAAATGCTAAGTTGTCTAGATTTTTATTTTATAATTTGATAAATACAGATTTTAACAATGTGTTTATTGTTTCAGGTAAGTTATGGTCGTGCGGTTTGTTTATCGTATACATTGTCTATGGTACAGTGGAGATCGGAGAAGGTGGGTCTTCTATATGGCAAGAGAACATTACCAACTATTGATTGGGTCGTGAGAGTGCAGAGGTACAGCAGGTCACAATAAAACCACAAAGAAAAAATGTATATGGAACATTTAAGTCGCATTTCAGCGACAAATGGCACTTTGACATGAAATCTGATAGTAAAACTATTTTACTACGACCTACTTTGAGGATTAGGGCAATCCCGTATCCATGGTAAGAAGACATAATTACCACCCAACAATAGAACTAAAACCAAAAACACAACAATGGTTCTATTATATTATAAAAAAACTTTTTTTTTATTCTATAGCGGACAACGGAGCAGGTGGGTCTCCTATGTGGTAAGAGAACGCCGCCGCCCATGATCAACCGCGCCACAGTCCGCGCATTGGTTGCATTGCCGGCTTTTTACGCCGTTTAAGCGGTATTTTTCAGGGTCTCCAATTTCCTCACTCACTCTGGGAAACACACTAAAAGTACCGTTTCACGCTGAGTATTCTGTAAGCCCGTGATATCATTTCGAACGAGCCGGCTCAATTAATGCGTCAGCATATGCTAAAGCATGGCTCTGCCACGGATGAGAAGACTAGTTTACTAGTATTTTAATGAATGTTATATAAGCGATACCACTTGTTGATTCGTTTCACGCATACAAAATTACTTTCTTCGCCATAATATCGAGATGATTCATGGAGAACGCATTTGGGACGCAATCAGCGATTCTTAAAGACAATGAGTTTAATTTAAGCCATGTGTCACTGACAATAATTGGTATCGTATCTGTTTACTTAGGTGGCGGTTTCAGGCTTTACTTTATAACATATGAGGTCACGTCTTGATTTAAATTGATACATTGTTAGAGGCCTGTTCAAAGGCTTTATAAAAAGCCTTCGGGTCGGTTACCAAGTGACTTTTTACGGTATAGCGGGCGACGGATAAGGCGTGTCTCCTCTATGGAAAGAAATCATCGCCGTCCAAAGCAACTGCACCTAAGTATGTGCTTTTGTTCGCGTCCAAACTCTCATAAAATACTAGCGTGCAATACTTGTACTGTGTTTCGCTGATATATTAACATGCCGGAGTCCCATCGAGTTTTGTATCCTGTTACGTGGCGAACTTGTAAAAACCAAAGCGCGAATAGCGATATTTGTCCATGGGTGGAAGCCCTCTCTTACCAGAGATCAGAGGCTTCGCTTTATAATATCATAAAAAAATTAGTGCTTACACGATAAAGTCAAATCATTTTTTTTTACAGTATTTATACCTACATTAATCAACTTTGCGACGGCTACTTGGTTCAGCCGAGTCATCAATCCGTAACAACAACTTAGCATTACAAATTCCATTGATGGCGCGACAATGGCGTCCACCGTCTAGACAGATGACAGTTCAGTACCGAGGAAGTACACCGTGACAGCTGTCTCTTGGATATTGACAGCTGGGCGTAGAGACCGCCATGTATGGAAAAAACAGTACCTTTGTTCGACTAGTTATTGTTTTTCCAATTGTACTATTTTTTTAATTGTATAGCGGACAGCAATCGGACAACAATCCAGGTCGTTTAAGATCGCAATAGGTCTTTGAGGGAGGCCTATGTCGAGCAGTGGACTTGATAGACTGTTGATGATTATAGCGGGCAACTGTGATACCACGGGCTAACAGACTACAAGCGTAAAAATTAATACTATGTTTCGCCGACTGACTGAGGTTACCTATATACAGCTTAAGCGGTGTAAAAATCTGCTTGTACACTTAAAGCGCAGATTGCAGCGCGATCGTCCATGGGCGGCGATGTTCTCTTACCACATATGAAACTCACTTGCTCCGTTATCTGCTATACTATAAAAAAATAATTTATCAAGTTCTTTTGTTCATTATGGGCATAGCATTATTGCCTGAGTGGTACCAAGCCCTTTCTTCATACATGTCTTCATGTAGGGCGTCTCATGTTCCCATTTGAAGGTCATAATTTGGAACTAACAGTAACCACCTACGCGGTGCCCTATCAGCGCTATCTTGTAGGTCTTTTTGAAGTACCGCCTCATTAAAATGTTGTTTATGGCATCAAAAGTAGCGCACATGGGCCGGAAATAGGCGAAACCTGTAGAGTTCGACGAACAGTGACAATTACTAATACGAAATCTATATATTTTAAAGAAAGTTACACTTATAACTTAATAACTTTATATTTGGGTGTAAATTGGCGATGAGGTAGCTGACAACCAGGGGAAGGATATAGGCTCAACGACAACTGGGTCGGCTAGCCCGAAGTGATACCACGCACTCACAGAATACACAGCGTGAAAGGGTATTTGTACTGTGTTTCGCTAAGATAACAATATCGGAGGCCCTTGAAGTTGTACCGTTTAAGCGACGTAAGACGCCGGCAACACAGCAGGCCGGGACTGTAGCGCGAATCGCTAAAGGCGACGGTGTTCTCTCATCATATAAGAGACCCACCTGCTCAGTTGTCCGCTATATCATCAAAATTGAATCAAATAACAGTTAATTGTTCTGATGTAGGCATCCTACACATTGCCACCATTTATTGGCGTAAACAATTCATCGTCCTTCAGTAGAAACACACCCAGCCTCTGAATAGCATAAATTGTAGAGTAATCGTAAATGCCACTGTGTAAACGCTAAGTTCTAAGTTATGCTTTATTGACTCGCCTTCGACGCGTCGAGAAACTCCGTTTGCGATTTATTAGTACAGATTGGTTGTTTGCTATCTTACGCTTTGGCTGTATCAACAAGCGGTTCTGTTTACTAAATATTTAGCAATAAATTAAAAATGAAATTAATATTTAATAACAATAAATTTATAAATATTTAATAGTTTAACGAAATATGTAGTCCTATTTAAGTTATAAAAATAAAAGAAAACAAAGTGAGCAACCCATGGTAGAGCCATGCTGAAGCATATGCTAACGCACTAATTGGACCGGGTCGTCCGAATTGATACCAAAAACTTACAAAACACTCAGCGAGTAATGGTAGTAGTACTTGGAACGGTGCTTCTACTGTGTTTCGCTGAGTGAGTGAGGATATCGGAGGCCCTTAAAAATGCCGCCTAAGTGGCGTAAAAAGTCGGCAACACAACCAATGAGTGAACTATGGAACGATTTTCTATAGGCGGTGGTGTTCTCTTACCATATAGGAGACCCACCTGCTCCGTTGTCCGCTATAGCATAAGAAACACTAATTTAATAAACTTTAGTTGTAAATACTAATTTTAATCTAAGCAACGAATTAAAGAGATGTAAGTTCCGATAAGTGTTTGGCAGTGACCCCACCAAGTTGACCTACGCGATTGGCCAAAAATGGACGGCGAGGGGCCCGAGACCTCGTGGGAACAGACAATTATATACGGGCCACAGTTTATCAAGCGACAAACCTTTACGTAGGATGGCCATAAAGCATTTTTCCCTTGAAATTATACCGACAAAGCGGAGTAAAAGCCGCTAACACAACCTGAGTGTGGTGTAATTGTCTATGGGCGGCGGTGTAGCAGACAACGGAGCAGGTTGGTCTCCTGTCTAGTAAGTAGTGTTACCCAAATACAGTGCATAAATGCAAGATCAAGACAAGACCAAGACCGCCTAATTTTAGCAAGACCAAGACTGACCGTGTAGTCTTGAGCAAGAACAAGGCTGAGCCTGCAACACTCTTGCGTTTTGCAGCAATTTTTTTGTTTTTGTGATTTTTGGAATTTTTCTTTAGACCTTCATTAATCTGGTTGATCTTTACAATGGCTATACTAATTGAAGTTCAAAATGTTTGTATTCTGATAGGTTTTTCAAAGATCTGAACTTTAATAAATAGCAGTAGTCTAACATTATCTATAAGACTTGCAAAACTCTTGTTGCAAGACCAAGACCAATACCAAGTGTATAGGCGTAATGTCAAGACTGGCTACATCTCATCTTGTTCTTGTATTTGGGCAACACTTACGGTAAGAGAACACCTTCATTCATGTATAACCGCGCCACAGTACAAGCATTGGTTGTGTTGAGGGCTTTTTACGCCACTTAAGCGGAATTTTTAAGGACCTCTGAAGTTCTCACTCACTCAGCGAAACATAGTAGAAGTAAAACTACGTACTAACTAAGTAACTAACTAACTAACGCAACTAAGAAGTACGTTTCAAGTACAACTACCATTTAACGCTGAGTAAAAACTCGACATTGATAAATATAAATTGTAAAATACCTACAAGATTCGTGGGTACCCTACAATCCGATCACGATCGACTAGCGGCGATTAACAAAGTAGGTATCCGCGCGATGGATCTGCGCGGGCGCAAGATAATGTGCATACAATTAATTTGCTTTATTTATTATAACCTATTGTACCTAAAGGCTAAAGTTATGGCTGCAGAGTGCACGTTTTAATCAATTATTACATAATGTAATGATACATAGTTTTTGGTTATATTGGTTTTTCGTAAATGAAAATTAGTTTCACTCGTGAGAGAGAGCTGCCGACGCACTGATTGGGCCGGCTCGTCCGAACTGAAGTCATGTGCTAACAAAATACTCAGCGTGAAACGGTCTTCTTGAGTGAGTGAGAATATTGGAGACTTAAATTGTACTGGTTAAGCGGCGTATTAAGCGGGCAACACAATTAAAGCGCGGATTGTGTCGGAGTTCTCTTACCATATAGGAATGCCACCTGCTTTGTTGTCAGCTTTACTATAAAAAAACATTTAACACAGCAATAAAAATTCATATTAAAATGTATGATTGGCGTTAACATATTGTAGGTATGTTCTGAAGAAAACATTATTTTATAACAAACTCGTTAAATCTATTACAAACAGACGATATTGTCTAATAATTTCATTAATCTTGTCAGCTGCGATGGTGGTGTAATGGTCAGCATAGTTGCCTTCCAAGCAGTTGATCCGGGTTCGATTCCCGGCCATCGCAGATATATTTTGCTTTTTTATTTTTTTCTTTCAATATAAGCACACATAGTAATTCCAAGCAGTTGATCTGGGCTCAATGCCCTTCCGTCGCAGATGCTTTTTTAGTTATTTTTTATGTAAGCGCATATTATAATTGTATTTTACTTCATATCGTACGAAATAATAAATAATAAGGTTCTTTTACAATTGAGTTGACCTTGAGGAAACAGGTTTCGCGATAAATGCGAGGTCACTGTTTATACTAGAACCTCATTTCCTGGTTAGAGCATAATTTATGATATATCACTAGCTTTTACATCTGGCCTTTCGCTGGTTACATGTTCTTTTATTCTGTAGCGGACTACGCAGCAGGTGGGTCTCGTATATGGTAAGGGAACACCGCCGCTTTTGAACTACCGCGCCACAGTCCGCACTTGCTGTGTGCCGCGTCAAGCGGCACTTTCAAGGGCCTGCGATATCCTCACTCACTCTGCAAAACATAATACAAGTGTTATTCAAACGCACGTGAAACGGTTTTCACGGTGAGTATTCTGTGAACCCGTGGTTCCCTCGTGGTTCACTCCGGACGAGCCGGACTAATGTGTGGGTCAGCATATGCCTGAGTATGGCTCTCCCACGGGTAATATTAGCGATTTTATTGAAAAAAATATGTCAATTGTATTAGCGATACCGAATACAACAGGAATGGTCAAATGTATGAAACTCGCAAGACACGTATACCTATTGTTTTATATTATTTGTTAAAATAGACCTCCCATCCTACCCATCATCGTAACATATCGTAAAAAATTTGGAGAATTCCTCACCCCCCAAATTGCCTTACATAATACTTCAAAGTTCCTCATCATTGAGACATCCGTTTCCGTCCAACTAAAAATCCGATTACGGAACAATCACGGCGTAATATTTAAACAGTAATTTAATAAACGTCGCTTACAGAACTCGTGTGGCACTTAAAAAGGCCTTAATGCGGCCTCATTATCGAAATAACATCTGCGATTCGTCACGTCAGGCCAAAAAAGGTGTTAAAAAGCACCATCGCGGAGGTATTTCCGTAATGAATTTAAAACGCAGCGGCGACCTTGACGGCGCGGAATGACGCCTCAAGGACGGAGCGTCGCTCGCGAAACTTTTAAAGGACGGTACTTTTATAACTGGCAGCTATGCATACATATACATGCTTTAATGTGTGTTTTTTATCATCTCTCACTTCATGGTACACTTTTAAAACCATTCAGCTACGAGACTCTCAAAAGTTGGTTCAGCGTCTTTATAAAGGGAAGACAGAGGGCAGGGGGACTGTCCGATGAATTTTCCACGAGCTTCGAACGGTATAGTTACGCCACTGCCCCCGGGTGTCTTTAAATTAAAAAAAGACATTCAAGTCTATATCTGTACGATAATGCGATATGAGAACCGCTTGTGGTGTCGCCATGCCCGCGCAAACTATTATAATGTGATGTTAATTATCGCTCGCTACCTCTTAATCGAATAAATTATACAGGCATTGCTATCATTATATTAAGTGTTCAGATTACAAGCGTATCTTATAAGTATTAAAATAAATTTTATATTTTAAATGAATAACCTTATGTATGTAGAACAATTTATTTTCACACTAATTGAGCGGGCTCCTTCGAAGTGATACCACGGGCTCAGAGAATACTCAGCGTGAAATGGTAGTTGTACTTGAAACGGTGCTTCTACTGTGAGTGAGTGAGGATTTCGGAGGCTCTTAAAATGTCGCTTAAGCAGCGTAAAAACCGGCAACACAACAAACGCAGACTGTGGCGCAGTTGTGGATGGGCGGCGGCGTTCTCTTATCATATAGGAGACTCACTACCTCCTATGTCCGCTTTAACGTAAAAACAATATCCATAAAATCTACACTCCAATATAGAGGTGGTTAAAGCTGACATCGGAGTTTGTGGGTCTTCACCATGGTAAGAGATCACCGCCGCTCATGGACAGCTGCGTCGTATCGCTTTGGTTGTGTTACCGGGTTTTAGGCCGCTCTATCGGTATAACTAAATACTAGTACTGTACTAGTATTTATCTAAAGTATTCTGTGAACCCATGGTATTACCGCGTACCACCCCAGAGGTATTTACAAATCAATATGCTTTTACTTTAAAAAAGAGCGTATGTATCCCTAACGCATTCGCAAGCTAGCAGTGGCTGAGGGTGTCTATGGGCGTATGACCGCTTATCTTAGATGAGCCTCTGGCATTATGCCTCGCTATTTTCTTTTTTTTTGAAAGGGCTATTTGCTACCGGCCATACAGCCTTCACAGAGGCCTATGTCCACCAGTTTACTTGAATAGGCTGATGATGATACAGCCTTCACAGCTTCTCACGGTTTTTGAGGCAATTCGGCGTGAATTTGATTTTTAGACACGACTAGCGCAAGGGCGTCTCCTGCGAGACATGAACCCTGGCTTGGGCCGTCGCGAAGTCAGGGGCCGCCTGAGCAGCCCGTCGGAAGATCATCGGGGTAAGTCTGGGACGTCTTCGCCCCCGCTTCCGGCGGATGCGGTTGTTATTGCGGCCCCTACACAGAACCCTACCATCTGAGTTATTATCCTTAAATATAACTTATCATTACGAATTATAATTGATTGTTGAGTTCCTCGCATCGAGATCTTTCTCTCTCCCTGTGAGCTCCGAAGAATGGCGCAAAAACGAAAGGTTGCGAGATCCTTGTATGAAATATGAAATGTACATAAATACAGATGTCATAACTGTTATTACATGAAATTACAAAGCGGGACATTAATTTTAACAACGCATCCATTATAGTAATGAATGTGTACCTTTGTAAATATAGAGTTGAATTGTAAATGTTTTCTCGCTTGGCGCTTGGAGTTTTTTCTTATTGATGCACATATATTCGTAAAACTATTAAAAATAATATTTCAAGGTAATTAAAGTTATCTTAGAAATAAATAAAAAAACAATTTTTTAAAATTTATTTTAAAATATCCTATTTAGTAAGAAATAGACTATTCATCGTGAAATGGTAGTTGTACTTGAAACGGTGCTTCTGCTGTGTTTCATTGAGTGAGTGAGGATATCGGAGAGCTTTAAAAATGAATCTGAAGCGGCGTAAAAAGTCAGTAACATAGCAACCGAAGACTGTGACGCGGTTCTTCATGGGCGGCGGTGTTCTCTTACCATATAGGTGACCCACCTGCTCCGTTGTCTGCTATACCCTAAGCAAGAAATACAACGGTTTTAAAAACTTACAGAGTCACTTCATGAATGAACTATATTCTAGAAGTCACGGCTGAGTGCTGACATATCTTAAAATAATGAATAACCTCCTTTTCTCGTAAGGTCGGTTAATGATTGGTTGCCAGTAATTGAAATGTCGCCCTTTTCATATAATCATCGGCTAGATATAACTTCATTTGCCACTGGGTTCTTAATGTTAAGGTTGTCTTCTGTAGTGGAACCTCGTGAGGTATTTCGCGAGACACTCGAACAAGTACGTAAAGATTTGATTCACTCAGCATCTTTACTCAACCTGTGCTCCCGACGGACCCCAGAAGTCCGCCCCCTGACGTCTCTCTTATATGTATGGGGATCCGATGTGTCATCTCTGGGCCTTACATGTTAATAATAGCCAAAATAAATACCTTAAGAGTTAAGATTAAGGGGTCAGTGAAAAACGTCGTTGAATTCTCGGTAGTTAGCGGTTGAAATAGGTTGGGAATCGTTGTTCTATCGCATGTATCACGGGGAATGTTCTGAGGAGTAATTTAGATTAATAAAAAAAGGCAAGGCAGCTGAATTTTATCCGTGTCACCTCGATTTATGTCGTTCCACAACTAAGCGTTTTTAAGACGTTGTCATCACTCCGTGGAATCGGCTGCCTGAAGAGCCAATACGACTTGGGGACTTATCACGAAAAGGCCCGCTTAAGCGGCGTAATAAGCCAGCGACACAAAGTTGTCAAAAGAGACCTGCATGATCCGTTGCCCGCTATGCTATAACATATAAAATTATTATCTTAAATATCGTCTAGTGTAAGATTCCAGCGTTCGCAGGCGCCAATATGTTGCCATAGCAACCGCCTAGGTAGCTATATAACGAAGTTGTTTAGAGGTTTCTATGCGCGCCATATTTTGTCGAAACTGGCGCCATTTTTGGTGAATATACCATTTCTGGACGCTTTGATATACAGTTGAGAGTAATTGAAGTATAAATAATGTCAAGGTGTGGCCGACACATGTTTAGATGTCGGCAGTGCTGAGATTTCACTTTTTTATGGTATAGCGGACAACGGAGCAGGTGGGTCTCTTATATGGTAAAACAATACGGCCACCCATCACCAATATCGTCACAGTCTGTGCTTGCCGGCTTTTAAGGCCCACCGATTCACTCATCGAAACACAGTAGAAAAACCGTTTCAAGTACAAGTAAAATTTCACGCTGAGTATTCTGTGAGTCCGTGGTGCAGTTGGTGATCGGCGGCGGTGTTCTCTTACCATATAAGAGAACCACCTGCTCCGTTGTCTGCATAGTATAAAAAAAATATATTTCATCTCCTATATGTTCAAGTATCGGAGTGGTAGCTACGCATTGCAATATTTATATGAACTATTTTCTCCTTTGCAGCACGCGAACGCCGTGAGAGAGTCAGCGAAACAGATACTGGACTCTTTGAACACTGATACGGAAGAAGCCATCACCTTGGCCAGAGCGCTTCGCTCACGACCGCCAGTTAACATGCTACCGGCTGCCAAAGCTGGTACCTTCTTCGCGAGAGACAACCTCTCCAACTTCATCGAATGGTGCAGACGTGCATTGGGTATACTAGAGTGTCTCCTCTTCGAGACTGATGATCTGTGTTTGCGGAAGAACGAAAAGCACGTGGTGCTATGTCTGTTGGAGGTGGCGAGAAAGGGATCGGTGCTCGGCATGCCGGCTCCCTTGCTGGTGCAGATGGAGAAGCAGATAGAGCGAGAGTTGGCTGGGGAGGAGTTAAGACCTGACGACTCGGCGCTGGGTCTCGTTCCGTCCGGGCCGCAGCCGCAACTGGTGACGAATGACTTGAGGAGTCTGGACGAGAGAGTGAGAGACTTGGTGGCGCGGTGCTCCTGTCCGACGCAGTTCCCGATGGTGAGGGTCTCCGAGGGGAAATATCGAATTGGAGATACCCGGTTGCTGATATTTGTTCGGGTGAGTTTCGTGGCTGTCAAACGTTTTTTATAATATTAAATGATAAAACTATGCCTATGTCCAGCCGTGGACGTCTTACGGCAGAAACGATGATGATGAAACGATAAAAAATGATTTAGTTTATGCTATAGTGGATAACAGAGAAGGCGGGTGTCCTCTTTGGTAAGATATCATCGCTGCCAATGGACAACCGTCGCACAAGCCTTGCTTTAGTTGTGTTGACGGCTCTATAGGTCTATCACTTCGGACCAGCCGGCCCAATTAGTGCGTCAGCATATGGCTCTCCCACGGGTGCGACATTATAAGGACGCCTGATCACTGTCAAGCCTTTTCATAGCCGAATAAATTATAAATTAAATTTGTCCGAGCCAGGATTCGATCCCGATACCTCTCGCTTCATGGTAAGCTTATTAAATCACCGACGAGGCTCTCAAAAGCTGTTAAATTAAAAAATCAAATGACAGTCCGACGGAATTGATAATACAAATGAGGTCGAATAACTCACGGCGGCCCTTGAGTCTGACCACGAATGCACCGTGACCTCGTCTCGAACATGGGCATGGAGTGGCAGCGCCAAAATTGATCCAGTTAACATCGCGCTGCCTTATTTGACACATCTATTGTACAGTTTAATACAATACGTTCGATTTAGGTACAGTCATTTTTTTAATTAACTGGGCCACCGCCACTGGGTCCATGCGTTTAACTTGTTAGGTTCTGGCCATTCCAGCGAAGGTAAAAGGTGTGCACCCTGGGATTTGGCTCTCTGGAGTACCATACCAATAGCAACCCTACTGGTAATGAAATTCGATATCTCACGCTTCGAGCCTAAGTATCTAGTGGAAGATGAAATTCAAAGCCTAAAATGGGACAATTTACTGCGCGACACCTAATAGATCATTCGTTATTGACAAATCACAATAACAGACGGAGGTGAGCAGGAAGTGAGTTCGATTTATGGCGAATCGCATTTAATGATTCCTTAATGATAGACGCCGTATACACGCTGCTAATAAACGATGTGAAAATGGAAAAGAAATAAATATATTTCTATATAACAAAAAAAATAATTAAATTTGTACTGATTTGTAGGTAAATAAAGCTGTCACTACCGTATTTTCACACAGCGTGTAGTCTTTCCTAAAAAAGATTTAAAACTACTACTACTACTATTTCAAAGGATAAATTTAGGTTATGTTAGGTTTAAGTTTCCGTCAGCCAATAATAATTAACAATATGACTTTATTTGCATTAAACATGCTATTTTCAATAGCGCCGGCTTGGACGAAGTGTAACCACGAGCTCACAGAATACTCATCGTGAAATGGTAGTTGTACTTGAAACGTTGCTTCTACTGTGTGTCAATGAATGAGTGAAGATATCAGAGGCCCTTAAAAATGCCGCTTAAGCGGTGTAAAAAGTTGGCAGGACAACCAATGCGCAGACTGGCAGCGGTTTTCTCTTACCACATAGGAGATCCACCTGCTCCGTTGTCCGCTATACCATAAAAAAATATATGTCAGAATAGTATATAATATTTTAATCGTGAGATTATCAAACGCTCCAAAAATAGCGAGTCTCAAGACACCACGGACAAAGGTCAGCCAACGTGCATTTCATATGACCATTTACGGAGTGGTGCGGCGAATGAATCATCGCAAGCGCACGAAATAGATCTATAGATCCATTAATGGATTAAAATCATTTAAAGCCACGTGCTTGTCAAGTGTTTCCGGGGCCTTTTACGGCGCTGGCATATGTTTTTTGAGATTGTTACCTTATTCAAGAACGCAATTATTATCAAGCTCTACTTTAATAATATACAATTTTTTATGGTCTCCTGTATGGTAAGAGAACACTACCGCCCATCCATAATCGGGCCATAGTCCACGCATTGTGTTGCCGGCTTTTAACGCTAATATCCTCCGATATCCTCACTCACTCAGCGAAAGATAGTAGAAGTACCGTTTCAACCACTTCACGCTGAGTATTCTGTGAGCTCGTGGTATCACTTCGCATGAGGTGACCCCAATCAGTTACCATATGCGTCAGCATGGCTCTCCCAAGGGTGCGACAGCATTAAGACACTCGCCCCGGAACTGTCAAGCTCTTCTAGAGACAGAATAAATGATAAACTAAATTATGTATGGCCGGAACGGGATTCAAACCCAATACCTGACGCTTCATAATAGACTTTTAAAACTATTTAACTACGGGGCTCCCAACATTAATAAATTATTAAAACTCTTTTAAATAAAAAAAACACGATTAAATATAGAAAACTCTTAGAAAAACTAGGATTCCCTTAAACATTTATCGTTTAGAAGTATTTGTCAACTAAAGTTTTTGGCGAAAAATTCGGTGGCAAACGAGCAGGAGGCTTGTGTAAGCGGTCTTTCGCATATGGACACCCATAGCCTTTGCAGGACAGTGGGTGCGGTGCCGGCCTTGTAAGAATATAGTAGTGTATAGGTACGCTCTTTTTTCGAAGACCCCCCAAGTCCTATTGGTTTGGAAATATCTCTGCAGGCAGTTGATTCCACAGAGAGGTAGTGCGTGGCACAAAATGCCTTAAAAACACTCAGTTGTGGAAGGACAGACATCGATGCGATACGGATGAAATTATATTCTGTCGCGATATTCGATGATGAAATACAGCGGCCGGTATTAATGTAAACAGCTCCTAAGAACATTCCCCGTGATAAACGCTGATTAATTTCTGATTGTTTCAGATTCTCCGCTCGCACGTAATGGTGCGCGTTGGTGGAGGTTGGGACACACTGGCCCACTACTTGGACAAACACGACCCTTGTCGCTGCAAAGCACAACACAGGTCTTCGCTCTCCGCGCGCCTCGCCAGACCAAAGCAAGACCTGTCCGGTGCCACAGTCACTTACGAACGACCTGATTTCAAAGCATACGAACCCGTATCCATGCCATACCAATCAAAACTCTATAACGACGAGCCCAGAAGCCTGCAATACCAATCAAACAATAAATTAGATACACCAACAAGTCTACCATACTTTGGAGACATCGACAGAGCTGCCAGCCCCAGCAGAAAGCACTTAGTGACACGTACACACAGCCCCGGTAGATGTTCGTCGTCTCCGGATAGAAGGACCAAAATCATCTCGTCAAACCACCTCGTGCCGACGCCTTCAGGCGTTCGGAATAAGAGTCCAAGGCCAGTGTCGCCCGCTCCGGCTGTTGAGAGTGCCTCCGATAACGGGTCAGAAGTGTCCGATGAAGGTTATAGGAGTCTGGGAGTGGTCGCTGGTTCCACCCAGGGCTCACCATCTACGAAAACCACGAATAGATATTCACTGCACAGCCAGACTTCCATGGAAGACGCTGATTTTAGTGGTAAGTCATCTTTTATCATACTGTATTCTCAATGAAAACAAATTTTGAAAAGCATGTTTTTTAAGATGTAGCAATCTCGTCTTCGGTAAGAGATCACCGCCGCCCGTGGATAATCGCGACATAATCTACGCTTTTGTTGTGTTAAAAAGCCGTGTAATAAGGCTTTTCGCAAGGTTATTCTATGAAACATACTACAAGTACTATTTTACGCTGGTATTCTGTGAGGCCGTGGTATTTGGCCGTACTTAGGAGGATTTGGTCCAATTAGTGCGTTAGCATATGCTTCAGCATGACTCTCGCATTAAGACACTAAGTAAATTAAGTATTAAGACACTCGCCCGGCCGCTGCCAAGGCCTTCCATAGGCGCTAAGACGTACATAATACCAATGAGCTCTTAGAAATATTGCTACGCTCATGACTTGCACACGCGGGCGGCAGATATTTACGCAATGCGCGCGCGCCGGCGACACGCGTCGTTCCGTTAAATTGGCTTCGGTCTGAATTACATCCCCTGTGAAGGGCTGCCCCGATTCCAATAAAAATCGTCACTTTCTCGCTTACCTTCTATTTTAGTTTTTCGTATAGTACAGAGGACCACGGAGCAGGCGGGTCTCCTATTTGGTAAGAGAACACCGCCGGCCATATACAACGGCACTGCGGTCCGAGTTTGCTGAGTTGTCGGCTTTTTTAAGGGGTATTTTTAAGGCCTCCGATATTCTCACTCACTCGGCAAAAAACAGTAGAAGTACTGTTTGAAGTAACACATACACTTTCACGCTGAGTATTCTGTGAGCCCATGGTTTCTGACGAGCTAGCCAATTAGTGCGTCAGAAAGACTCTCCCACGGATGAAAAAGTATTAATATTCTCGCCCGGCCATTGTCAAGACCTTCCGGAGATCGAATAAATTAAACTATCGGCACTGGAAGAACTCGACGTCTCTCGATTCATTGTAGACATATAAAACCTTGTAACCTCAAGGCTCCCATAGACAAAGATTGGTC
This sequence comes from Delias oraia, assembly GCA_018230265.1. Taxonomy (NCBI): domain Eukaryota; kingdom Metazoa; phylum Arthropoda; class Insecta; order Lepidoptera; family Pieridae; genus Delias; species Delias oraia. The sequence goes on from DWCF01003329.1 coordinate 18,524, forward strand.
TATGAATAGAAATTGCCGGTGTGTGGCAGCCCTAAGCGGTGTCATTAGAGCTATCTCGTTACGCGCAAATATTTATGCTGTTTTGCTCAGTGTTTTAAGTAAACGATACACTTCGTTTCAATAATATTGCTATAATGTCTCTCGCGTTGAATTATTTTATTAGCTATTTCCAACCGTCGTTGGGTACTGTAATGATAAAACCAGTTAGAATAACAAAATTAATAATTTATATTTAATTCGGTGTTTAGAAAGGCTTGACAATGGCTGAGGCCGTGGGCCATGCTGACGCAATAATTGCGCCGGCTCGTCCGAAGTGACACCACGACCTCACAACATCAGCGTGAAACCGTACTTTTACTGTTCCACTGAGTGAGTGTGGCTACCGGAGGCCCTTGAAGCTATACCGTTTAAGCGGCGTAAAAATAAAACATTGCAAACGCGCCCTGTGACGATGTTGTCCATGGGCGGCGGTGTTCTCTTACCATATAGGAGACCCAACTGTTCGGTTGTCCGCTGTACGATAAAATATCACGTAAAAATTTTTAATTAGCGCATTCAATCTTAATATGAATGACACCAAGTGATGTCAGACAATAAAGACAATTATGGCACAAGTGCGGCTTTGTATGGTTGTCCGATTGTTACCTCTTGAACAGTGTTGCCCAAATGCAAGACTAAGCCAGTCTTGGTCTTGTGCCAATACACCTGGTATTGGTCTTGGTCTTGCTATTGCGCTTGCAGTCTTAGTCTTGTAGACAGACTATTGCTATTTATTAAAGTTTATCTCAGATCTTAGAAAAACCTATCAGAATAGAAAAAATTTGAGCTTAAATTAGCATAGCCATAGAAAAGACCAACTAGATTTATGTCTGTAGATTTTATGAGAAATTCCAAAATCACTGCCAAAGAAATAGCTGCAAGAGGCGCGAGTCTTGCAGGCTTAGCCTTGTTCTTGCTCAAGTCTTACACGGTCAGTCTTGGTCTTGCTAAAATTAGGCGGTCTTGGTCTTGGTCTTGGCCTTGCATTTGGGCAACACTACTCCTGAATGTCTGTCGTCAAATGCTCGCTTCGGGAATGTTTTGTATGCACCGAGCGTCTCTTGTTTTGCATATGCACGTCATAGTTTTATCCGGATGGATTATATTTTAATTACAAAGCCAATTTATAATTCACGTCTCGCGGTATTTGCTGTTGAACTCCTAGAAAACTTGATAAATTTTTAGGAAATTTTGTATGCATATCATATGTTGCAGTATATATTCCGATATGTTCGAATATAGGATACAGGTATATTCTATCGTTTTTAAAAAAGACTGGGAAATTACATTCAACTATTGGGTAAAAAGATCGTCTGCCCACCTTGTGCGTTGACATCCCACGCTGCGCTTGCCGGTCCTTGGTCTCCATTCTAACACTTTTCAGCCCCATCGGCCATCCGCTGTACGTGCGATGTGGCCTGCCCATTGCCACTTCAGCTTGCTAATTCGGCGGGCTATGTCGGTAACTTTAGTTCGTCTA
>DWCF01003330.1:0-20038 GCA_018230265.1 Delias oraia
ACCGCCCGTCAAATATCAAAAATCACCCTACCAACCAGTGCATATCGTATTTATAAGGAGCATTTTAACATATTGTCAGAACATCTGCTGTACTAGAAAGGGCGCTGCTCGAAAGGGCCCACCCTCCGGTGAAGTGTCCTTTAGTCGCCTCTTACGACATCCCATTAGGACGACTGGGAGTGGTACTATTCTGATCCGGTAACCACACGGATCATACACTATAAATGAGTGTAATATCTTATAAACGCCATATTAGGTAGGGATAAATGTTACAAGTAAAAGGTACCGTCATTATACGTTATTGAGCGAAATACGAAAACATTGAAACTCACCGAAAAGGCCAACAATCACATGCCGTTGGTTTCCTCAAAGCGAGTATAGTGTCGGGAGGCGATGCGGCGTGCCACAATGGTATCACACCCCAAAGGGCAACACGCCCACCCCATTCTATAGTGCTACTGCCCTTTACAGCCTGCGCGCCGGCTATGTATTTCCTTGCATTATTTTCTGTATCACGATATAAAACGCTGATTTGATGAATTGGAATACAACAAAACACTCAATAATATACTATTTAATAGAGATTTAGATGTAAAAGGAAAAATTGTGTTGTAAGGGCATAAAAACGATGGATTTCGAAATATTAGCTACCAAAATGTGAGCATTTTCCTACAACGTAAATAACCGCCAGTCGAATTCATAACCTTGCATACCTATGTAGAGTTCGGGAGCATGTGGAGATTCTTTCCTATATTAAATAGTATGATGATCACCTAAAAATTGTGTATAAAATTGCCAAACGTGGCCTAATTTAATAAAAAGTATGAAGAAGCCACATAATTTAAAATTAATTAATTAAATAATTTAAAAAACGTTCTACATTTATTCTTATTAATGTAATTGCAAATTTATGTGTTTCTATTTTAAGACCATAATTCATATATGACGGTATAACTTTATCCATAATCTTTCAATTATTATTATAATTGAAATGAGTGTGGGAGAGCCATGTTGAAGCATATGCTGCCACGGGCTTACAGAACACTCAGCGTGAAATGAGGATATCGGAGGCCCTTAAAAGTGCCGATTAAACGGTGTAAAAAGCCGGCAACACAACCAATGCGTGGACTGTAGCGCGGTTGTTCATGGGCGGCGGTGTTCTTTTACCATATAGGAGACGCACCTGCTCCGACGCCCCTTATACAATAAAAAAATAAATAAAAAAAGAGTGTACTGAAAACACTAAAAGTATTTTTACTATTAAGAGTCTAAGTAGTATTAATGTTGGGAATAAGTAATAGATTTTAAGTCAACAAGCCAGCAGCACGTCGTGGTAACAACTTTTGTCGCGACAGTTATTTTTAGCTTTCACCATTTTTTCGGTGAAATGTCGCTGTGATTTATGATGGTTAAAATAAGCTGAGTTAAAAGTTTTTAGGTGTTTGTACTTTGATGCGAATACTTTTTATACGTTAAAAGTTGGCACGATAAAAACAAATAATGGAATATATTGCTGTAAAAATCATGCCTTTGTTTAAATTCTAAGTACTTCTAGATGTATAAAAAAGTTATGCTTTATGCAACTATCAGAGAACTACTATCTTTCAAGTTAATTTTTTCATAGGATATAGTCTATAACTGTCTGGACCGGCATTCGAACCGGATGCCTCTCGCTTGATAATATAAATTAGAATTCTATTTATCTTATAATATAGGGAAATTCTGCACTCTGAGCGCTTGGTTCATTAAATTTGTTTATACTAGAAGTCCTAAAGGACTAATAGAAATAAACAAAGCGATCTTGGATTTGAGCCAGACGCTTGAAATGCGGCCAGAAATCAAACATTCAAGCTGAGTTCACCCCTAACTAGCGACCCTTCAAGTGAGCTAGGCACAGGAATCTTTGCATAATTAATCAGTATGTGTGCCGAGATGCCTACAATGTTCTTGGCATGGTACAGGTCTGCATATATATGTAACAGAATACTCTGCTTTTTTCATATTCCTATGCTTATGAAATTGTTATATTAAAATATAGTATAATATAAGACAGTATATATACTATATTGTAGTATTTTATATATATACCACGATAGGCTTTATAAATACGTTTATCTAATTAATTGATATGTAAAACTTTTCATAATCCTTACTGTGATTATATTAAAATTATGCTTTTCGCCCGTTCGGTAAAAAGAGATAAGTTTGACGAGTCTGGCCTGTAGAAATGGACAAAAAAAGATGTTGGCTTGTTGGGGTTTTAAGATATGAATATTTCAACATTTAGCATATGACAAAACACTCCTATAAAACTATCATTAATGTTTGTACATAGTTCACTATTAATTATAACTTTTCACATTTACTACACTAATTACGCTAATTAAATGAAAATTATTTTAGGTTACCTATTTCGTCGCTTTGTGCTAACAAAGTCCTTCGCATTCGTAGTGTAGTTCTGTAAATGTTAATAAATATTAAAATATCGTTTTAGTCTGCGATAAAACAAGTGAGTATTTCAGACATTATTATAAATGTTAATAAGTCAGGGAATAAACTTGTAATTATGTAATATAATACCATTCTTTGCTAGGTATATGATACCTCGTTTATTATTGAATATGGTGGCCAGATTAAATATATGCCAATTAAGTATCTAATAAGTTCCTTTGAGCAATTAAACTGAGAGTAAAAAAAACATTTCAATAAATTTATTAGTATTCCCATTATGGAATTACGCTGCTGTATTATTATGAATATGTTTACTTAAGCTCTAGTCGCTATCAGAACATTTTCTTAACCATAAGAAATCGCTAGTCTATTCCCATAATTCCAATTCAGTATCATGGCTCCGCTAACGTTCCAATGATTGTCTGATATGTAGCAAAACGCATGACTTTTTGAACACGGTGAAATTATCTTATTATTGGTACAGAAAATTATGAAGTGACAACGTTATATGCATACGAGTCATATTTATTTATCCATAGAAATAATTAATTAAGCTATTCCGTTTGAGAAGGAATAATCTAAACGCTTGCTTTTATCTGGTACCTAAGGGTACATAGATTTCCAATAAGGTTATTGCTTACATTATTGTGTTTACATACTGTAACCTCATTTCTTAAAGTGTTTTGTTCTGTTGTCAATTAAAATTACAATGGGCTATAATTCGATAGTATTAATTATGATAAAATGACACTACCTGTAGTAATTGAAGAATTTTACATTAGTTTTCCTTTACCTTATTAAATTATTTAACTGTATCGATTTTGATGTCAAGTTGTGAATTCTATAACAGCGTTCTACATTCGCTGTTGCATTTAGTTGGGAAATTGAAATATTTTGGATACTTCGAGAAGCTACAGTTGCTTGACTACCTGAAACAGAATAACAGGATTAGTCTTTATTTTCTTATAATAGTTCAAAATCCGTTATAATTTAAGACTGTAGAATGAAGTAATTAAATGAAACGTAGAACACAATCGCAATATGTATTTAACATACCATGTTTCTTGTTTATACGTATTCGAGGAAAAACAGCCCAAAACACTAACTTTCCTAACAAATATAGGATTGCATTATCCTAATGGAGATTTGCCCTTTGTAAAGCAGTCCAAGATTTAGACATATAAGATTTAGCCATTTACCTTCAGACGTTTGCATTTTAATAAAAAAATACTTACGTGATAGTAAACCGATATATGACTGCATCTTTTCTAGATTTTCTGTAGAAAATTGGTCATGGTAATGACACATATATAACACTGTAAGCATAATAAATTTTATTTTATTGCGATATTTTCTATTTGCATATTAAATATTTTGAATTGTGTTATTTATAATAAAATCTAATTATTCGGGTAAATAATATAGATGAATATTTTTTGATAAAAACCTTATAGATGTATCCTATAATTGTACATAAACCTAGATAAAACAAAGAACCAATTCAGCAAGTAAAATTTTAAGACAATTTATATTATTGCAAAAATTTATTTTAGGAATACCTTTAAGATGGATGAAGTAATAAGTTGTAGTTGAAGAATATAGGCGTTCGATATAAAGATAAACATCGAACATATACAATGCTAACTGTGCTTTTCTTAGGTTGTTAAATTTAATTATTTTCATCATTAAATTAAAATTATCACTTTTAACATTAAATTATTATTATAATTTAACAACAGAATATTCACTAAAGAATTTTAATGAAAATTGGACAATTATGGCATAGTTATAATTTTAAACAAATATGATAATGAGATATCATGAAGTGATATGTATTAATTCGTTTGATGTAATAAAAATATCCATTAATTGTTAATTTGACGTTAATGAGCAGAATTGATTTAGCCAATTGGTCGAATGTGAAATTCATTTAACGTATTGAAATTAAATTAAATTTACCATGTGAGCTAAGCTAACAGTAAATTGAATATTCACGTCGGAAATAAAAGAACTAGAGTTTTATATTACTGTTCTACGTGATAATAAAATATTTTTGAAAATATGCTATGAACGTTGTTTCTGAATAAATTTATGAACAGTTCCGTTTTTCATGAGGGATGAGATGTAATTATTAAAATTTCAACACTTATTAATTGAATAATTAAAATAATTTTCTACTGTGTTCATAATTTAATAGCTACAAAATAATCAAAGCATTAGATGCCTACATATTGATTTGCAATACACGAGAAATATATTAATATTTTGTCATGAAAAATTCGTAACAAGATTCGAGAATACATATTCCGGCTACGGCATACATCTTAATCAAATTAGGACGTGCTCCATAAAACAGTGAATATATCTTTGTTAGTTCCAACGCTAGTTACTAAAGTTTGCTTTTAGTTAAACGACGGCTTTGAGAGATCTAAAAAAGAATCTAATTCAGTATTCAAAGAACTCTCGCTAGCCGCTTAGTTAGCCTACTAGAGTCTTTACTTCGATTGCCAGCAATAGAATCAAAAATAAGCTAAAAGGGAATGAAGATTTTATATTTGGTTTAAAAAAAATCTACGAAAGCGCGTATATATCTTAAATTATTAAAAACTTTAAGGCGCTTACTTTTTTAAAATCATCTATAACGTAGTTGGTTTCACGAACCACAAACTTTTGTTGTTTTACTGCAAAATTACTTACCGCCGCCTATTAAGAGCATTACGAATATGATTTTCAACTTTTCCGTTGAATGAGAGTATTCTTTCTTCTTATTTTTATGAAGATAGTGCGAAATATTTCCTTGCAGATCATGAGCAGATTTTAATTCACGATAGGAAACTTTTCGTGGTAGCTCCCTTCCGTGAACTGAAATATGGAGCAAATGGACTACGGTTACCTGAGCTCTGTAATTTACTTAGCGAGTGTGGGATTGAGCTTAATTAATGCCCCAAAGTTTTAGCCTCTGAGTATTCACTACATTTACTCTCAGATGCCCGCTTTTAAAGGCTTTTGTATGAAAGAGTTCTGATTTATTAGTGACTATAGTTAAAAGAAAATACGTACGTAATTAAAATATGAGATACAGGCGATTAAATGTGGAACAATGTTTCGTATGTTCTTTAAACTTTTATGTTAATCTCTGTATATGAACTAGATCATCAAAAATTCGGGTATATTGTTGATGTATATAAAATTTCACCTAATAAAACTAATTCTTAAATGTACTTATTAAAGCAGGACTACTTTTAAATAATAGAGCAATACAAGCATCACTACAAAATGGGCAAAAATCTCATCGGGTTTGTTTAAACTAAACACCGTAACTGCGCCCGATATTACAAACAGGAAAACCGGAGATCGAATAGATTAAATTAACATTATTTAATAGCAGCGCCATTTCACATTTCCGGCGTAATGAAGCTCATTTAATATTTTCCGCAAACGTTCGTCATTCGTTTCATGGCAGGTGGCAGAATGCTCCAATTGCATTATGCAAGCTGTTCGGTATTCGGTTTTTAGGTCGCAAGAATTAGGGACGGACATGATTTCGTGTCCGTACCAATTGTAATTTACTTTGACGATCGTTGATTCAATCTCTACTATGTCATGTCATACTTAGTTTATCTCGCAACGTAATCCCGTAATCATTTCAGAGTATCAACGCTATGTGAGTCAAACAGGTTTTGCAGTGTAAAATATAATCGGTGTGAAAAGCCAAAATAGGAAGTATTAAGATTAGATTAAATTTACTTCTTATACAATGAGTATGACGACAGAAATTTAAAGCAAGTTCAAGTCAGTAAAGTATCTCCTCTTCATTAGAAATATTTAGAGGTAAATTTGATTAATTGATTACACGTGAGTTATTCAAAAGCCATTCTAATAAACGCGTCAGGTAGAAAAAAATCCTTCTTGAATGAACACGATAGCTTTAAAGAATCCAGTGGTCTTAAGTACTTCTTACAGATTTTAAAATAGGTACTTGAAGCGTCCTACTTGCCATACTGTCCTATTTAACCTTACTTTATCGTAGTGCAGATTTAACCATGTAATTATTATCAAAGTAAAAAATAATAGTTTAATTAAAGTATTTTCTTAATGTATAGTGATAAATTAGACAAAACGATGCAATTTTTTTCACCACAAAATACAGAGCAAACACTAATCAATAACAATGATTTTTTCAGTTGATATTAACGTATGGGTTGTGCCTATTTTAAAATTAAAATTCTTCTTAGATAGGAGTTTATAAACATGAGTCACCATTAAAACTTAGATATTATTTACAGGTTGATAATATCCTGTCTACTAATCAAATCGTGAAACAAAAAAAACCCAATAGTTTTCAGCATCAGAATATATAAATATATTAAGTGACATATTATGTAAATGTAATTATAATTAAATTACAGTTAAATTACTCACTGGAAGAGCACCATGGAACTTTATATTTATGTGACATCTTATTCTTAAAACAACAAAATTTTCTATTATTTTTGATAAATAATAATTTCAAACACTCAACAGGATTTTAGGAACATATCTATCAGGTATAAATATTCATACTATTTTTATTCACTCATTATCACTTCGACAATTGACACATTTCCCGCCTTTTGGTTTAATAGGTTGTATATGACTGTTTTTTATTCTTCTACATAGACTATATTCGTTCGAGATATCTTTTTTGTAATTATTTTTGTCTAATATTATAATCTATGAAATAATTATTATGTTTTTTATTTTTTACACTAACTATATTCATTAATTTTTTTGTGATTATTTTTTGCCTTATATTATATTCTATGAAATAATTATCATTTGTTTTATTCTTCTACACAGACTATATTCATTCGAGTTATCTTTTTTGTAATTATTTTTGCCTATCTACTTTTTTGCTAACATAACAGTTTTGCTTGTCTTTGGTCCACTGCTATTTTCGTCCGAGGACCGATTTTGGTGAATCATATGTTAAACGAAAGGGTAGCACGGCGTAATGGTTTTTTTTTAATTTAATGATGTATTTATAGAAGTGTGAATGTTTTAAATTCGAGATGACCACAAATTCGTGCACTTTATTGCTTTTTGCTCATAAGATCTATGAAATATGAATCTTTATCGGACACATAATACCTAAATATTTTACATATTATATAGCATTTTAAGGAGAAATTTGTTTTCTAAAATCAATTTTAGTAATTTAAAATTTTGAAATCTTTCTTATTCATTTGTTAGAAGTCAAATTGATTACTGAAGTACCAGAAGAAAATAATCCCATTAAGTAAGTACCGTACACATAAAATCTATTAACCTGGTTTTTCTAAATTTGTTATCCCGTGCAATGTAGATAATTGCTTTTTTTCTCGCGTTAAAATGAAGATATTGATTTCACGCCGAAGGTTTTAAATGAAAGACACCAATTCAAGAGGAACAGTTTTTTAAGCCATGTTCGTGACTGTAGTTGCTTTTGGCGTTTTATCTTCTGTTGTTGCTCAGGACCAAGCTCTTAGTACTGTCAGCCCCCATTCGGCAACGATGCCATTTCTCGATTTGTTCACGGGCGGTTCCAGCTTTTATCCAGATATACGAAAAACATATTCTGATTCCAGTTATTACCATGACTCGTGCCAAAAGACAGACACCCTATCGTCGTTTGCCAGTCTCTTAGGTAGTGCTGCCAAAATAATGCTCTCGGCGACACTCATAGTGTTATTAAAGCTTCTTGGTGGCAAACTTTTGCTTTTTCCGCTAAGTGTTATTGTGTTCGCGAAGTTAGGGCTCAAAGCGTTGTTGATGTGGCCAGTCATTTCTAAGATGATTAAATATTTTAAAAGGAAAAAGAAAAACAAATCAAGATTAATAATGGATTGTGCGGAAAGGGTTGCGTGTGTCATTCGGAGGACCTATAGAAGTGGCTTTGGTAGCAACCTCGGAACGGCGGTAACATTTTCAATTATAGACGACGTTGATGAGGATAGTCCGATTGCGAAAATATTGCTCAGCATTCTCGCTGGGGACAAGGTCGCTGAATGTATGTCAATGGACTGCAACTCAGGAATCGATATAAGCTGACACGTAAATAAACATTGACTGCGCGTGTATTTCGAGTTGATTCGAATTTTAATGGAAATTATGGATTATAATAACTGATATTATTAATTAACTATGCAATAGCTATAACTTAACTTGGATGCGGCCGGATGTTTAATACGAGTTATATAAATGTTAGCGATATTATCATTTTAATCTACTGCTCTTTAATATGCAATGATGATATAGATACATTTATTTATTCAAACAAACAAACATACAGCTAGAAAACCTTTATTAGTTAAGTTCATGAGAAATTGTTTATATTAGAAAATTATTATATAAAGCGTGTTTAAATGAATATTTGAAATAAAGTTTCTTACTCTTAACCTCTCTAGTGGGCGGTCAACATAAAAATGAATTTCGTGGATAATTTAAAAGTATTAGTAATAATTTTAAATCTGTTAACAATTTGTGCAAATGGAAATACGGATACTTTGCCAGTGGATATGCAGACTCTATCTAAAGATAAACATATGCCGTTTAATACGATTTACTATCCAAGCACATACTCAATGTACCCACAGGAATGGATGCAAACGCGGACTATACCGGAAACTGAGGACAGTAAGACCTTTAATCATATTATAAATTCTTTGAATGATTTGACAGAGCATGAACAGCCAACATCTAGGGCAGCAACGAAATTCGCACCACTGCCCTTTTCGAAGCCATTGACATATAATAAACCCAGCATCGTGCCTTGGACGTCAAATACTTATGAGCCAAACTTGGGAGCGCCACTAGAAGCAGATTTATTAAAACCCAAAATTGGATTTCTGGATTCCGGCTACAAACCTAATAAGCTGGGCAGTTTGCTGAATTTAGGCTTCACGTTGCTAGGTGGATCTGGATTCAAGGAAACTTTGATTAATAACATTCTAAGGCCTTTACTAGCATCTAAAGGAACTTTGAAGTCTTTTATTGGAAAGATATCGATACCAGTTGTGGCTTTGATTTTGGTTAATATTGAAATCTTATTCGTCGTTTGGTGGCTTTGGGAGGACTGTACTATACAAGCAAGTGAACCAATTAGTCCTTACACTTCTCAAGCATCAGTTAGTAACTTCAGTACATCCAAGTCGGATCAGAAACCCAGTTTAGAAGTCTGAAATAACTTTATATTATTATTAAGATATTACTTAATTAATTAATTTTGCATAAAAGTTGTAGAGAATTTTGATTCTTTGTTAGAAAATAAGTTTACTGTACGAGTTACGATATTAAGGAACTTAGTAATATATTTAATTTTTCGTTGCTTTATTTCATTAATACTGCCTTACTTGCATTTCACGATGGTACGTAAGTACCTATATGTTTTCCTATTGTTTTAAAGAAAATAATTTGAAATTTTAATAAAAATATAAGGTAATTTAAGCTTATAAAATACATAAAAAAATAAGGAGAATTTCACATTTACATTTTAATATAGACTCTTGTGATGTCACCTGTACCAACTACATACTCCTTAAAGCTTACGGGACTTCACTTGATGCGTTTCAACTGATGCATTATTAGTAATTATACTTGCAATACTATGACAATTACACGAGGGGTTACCGCCACTAAAGAATTTTCAACATTGGTTTGTTCATAGGAGAATTCAATTAAAAAATATATTGTTATACTAGTAAACTCGGCAGACCGGTACGCCATCTGCAGCTTCCGAAATATGTGAAATAGATTTTTATATTTTAATTTCATTATTATAAATAACTGCCTGTATTAAAATAATAAGTTTAATGAAAAACCAGTCAATAATTATTGCGTAAAAGAGTAACGAAATTCTATCTATCCATACAAACCAACTTTCGCGTTTAAAATATTATAAGTATTATAGTAAAGTATTACTATTAGTTAAAGTTGTGCAAAGTGAGCCTTCGGCCTTATAGTCTAATAATGATGATGATAGGTAGTGTGACATACAAATATTTTCTAATCTATATAAGTGTATTACTTTGACTTGTCCGAGATATCTGAATTGATCTCCTCTGAAACGACTTGTTGTGCCATCCAATCTAATATTGGTACAAATAACAACATAAATACAGATAATAAAAGCTTACATGCAGCAATATAGTGGGCAAATAATGGAATTAGGCGACAGGTGTCTGCATTCGTTACCCACGTTGCCCTATTACTCCTAATTGAGGAATGGACTGGAGATACCAGAATATAACCTTATTCAATAAAATTGACGACCTAACAAGGATTTCACTGAGGCAGGAAATTGGATGATGCGTGAGTTCGGCGGTTCGTAGATAAAAATATAATTTTGTTAAGTCAAGAAATATAAATTTTGACCACGACGTGATTAGGAAAGATATATCGTAATATTCAGAGATCCTGACAAAACATTTTGATGTGTGCGTTGTGTGGAAATTAAATTCTAAAATATATATAATGTAAACCAAGTTGCGAACCACTGCTACAATAAAAAAAAGATTAAGGTATTTGTGTAAAACATTTCTGTCAAATAATTCAATATTTCCAACAGAATCATTTCGTTGACTTAAATAATTTCAAGAATGAAATAGCGTTCGTTAAGTCGTGTAAACCTCATTACTTCCAGGCTGTTTAAGTGGGGTGACCCCACAGGGAGGTATCGTAAATCTATTCCCATTAGGTTTGTATCCGAACTGTACCGATATTGTGCATTATGTAAGTATATCTAGCCATTGTGCCGATAATTAGATCACTATTCATTTACTGTCGCTTTAATCTACATGAAAATTTTTTTCAAGTTGAAATATTTAATCATAATATTTATTTAATATCTCTTACTTTAAAACTAAATGTGAAATAAAATAAAAGAAAGAATAGTTGAATTAGATTTATTTGGTTTCAAATAAATGCTACAGTATTCTTAATAAAACATAAAATCCACATTGAAACCTTTTAAAATTACAATTCAATCAGTTTTGGCTCTCTCAAATAAATTCGAATCGGTAACCATAAAAAGATGCAGGTCGCCTCCGACAGGTATGCACGGAGGTCGAATGGGGAGGCCTAAATGTCCAGCAGTGGACGTCTTACGGCTGAAATGATGATGATGAATCATAAAAAGATTAAACACAAAATTAAATAAATGTCTAGTTATATTTTTAAAATTTCTGATTATAAGAAAAATACGTATACTAAATAGTTCTATTTTGCTCAAACAAAACAGCTTAGGTGTTCTTAACCTTTTGGAGAATTCAAGAGGTGCAGTCCCTCTCTCAGTTTTATAGAATAATGTTGAAATATTTCTCTTAAAATGTATTAAAATGGTTAAACTTTCATAGTCTTTCCAGAGCCTCGTAGCTAATTGGGTTTAATGAGTCTACCATGAAGTGAGAGGTATCGGGTTCGAATCCCGGTCCTGACAATTATAATTTAATTTATAATTTATTAGGTCTCTAAAGGGGCTTGACAGTGACTGGGCAGGTGTCTTAATTCAGCATAGCGTCCGTGAGTGAGCCATGCTGAAGCATATGCTGACGCACTAATTGGGCCGGCTCCTCCGTGATACCTTGGGCTCACAGAATACTCAGCGTGAAACGGTACTTGTACTGTGCTTCACAGAGTAAGTAACCAATGCGCGACTGTGGCGCGGTTGCCCATGGGCGGCGGTGTTCTCTTAACACATTAGAGACCCACGTGTTCTGTTGTCCGCTACACTATAAAAAAAGTAAAAAAGTAACAAGCAAATCTCTCGTAGAATCTTAATTTGATCATGTTATGTCAATCTCATCCACAGCACATGTACATGCGGCGTTGTGTTCAATGTGCCAGCAATTTACACTTTATGTGATGGCGGCTGACACCAACATTGAATAACTCTTAACACGTTTAAAACAGCCTGCGTTGTAGTATGAGATGTCTATTACTTTATTTGCGTAGAAGGACAAGTGACACCCATCTTTATGTTAAGTTGGGACAATTTTTATACTTTTTACATCTACCTTCCTTAAAGGCCGTCACCGTGACCGTGGCTCTGCAGGGGCTGGGGGTGTCCATGGGCGGAGGACAGCTTGCCCTAGGTGAGCTTCCTACTAGTTTGCCACCAGTGGCTTAAAAAAAATAATATTTAAAATACAATATCGACTATAGTAGATCAAAAATCACGCTATATTACTTTTGCATTATTAAGATGACTAAGGTCTACTATAGTTTCCATAACTGATAAATATATATCCAATAATACTGATTACTGATGAAAACCATTATAATAAAAATAACGCTACATTTTCTTAATAAAATATAAATACCGATATTATGATTTCATAAAAACTCTGTATAAATAAAAAGTAGCTAATGGTTGCCTCTGTAAGTATGACTTGGTTTTTTGAAAAGCTCTTGACCCAGAGTGTCTGCTCAAACATTAGACATGCAATAAAGAGAGAATAGCGAACGTTGTGTAAAATATATTTTGTTAAAAACCTCTCTTCTAATAGTTGCTCGACCTGGTTACAGCCGTTGTCAAGCATGATTATGTCTTGTTAGATGCAGGTAGCAGTTAGGACAACAGTAATGGTGCGGATGTTTGCGGGGTCTAATGGGCAGTAATGTTTTGAAGAACGCTGCCTGAAGATAGCGCCGGACAGCGGAGCAGAGCGCTGCGCGCGGTCGCGACGTCGATACGCGTGAATTTGCCGCGGGAGCCCCGCACGCGCACTGCGCCCGACTCCCTTGTCCTCCGCCGCTGACGGCCGCGACGCACGTCACCTCGCGCTATCGCCGAGTAACAAGACTCCTCACGCGAATCCGTCTCTCCTACGTTTCGATTCCGATTCTCTCAACAAGCAGTGCATTGAGCCTCCAAATAATTACTCTGTGTTTATCTTTGCAATTCCTAGTTTCGGTGAAAACAAACATCGCAAAGTGAAATTGGCGCAGGCGCGCAGCATGAGCAAAGCGGCCATCTTGCTCGAGGACGCACTTTCGCCTCGCCCTAGAACATCTTAAACAAGCGAACGCAACAGCAATGGCATGCGAGTCAGAGCTGAGTATGAGCTCCCTGTGAGGGCGCAGCGCGTCGCGCTATCCACAGGACGGAGCGCGATGGCGCTCGCGAAGTGAATGCGGATTTCGGGATCGCGTTCACGTCGGGTAAAGGCAGCGTTTCGGTCTCGTGAGAGTGTCCAGGAGTGCGTGCGGCATGTGAGGCGGCTCGAGCACGCTGGGCGGCGGGCCCGGGCGGCCGCGTGCCATGGGCGACGAGTACGCGCGCTCTCCGTGCGAACGGTTCCCAGCGGGCGGCGCGTTCAGCGTGGCCCCGCCGGAGCGGCTCAGCCCGCCGCCGCCCGCGCCGCTGCCGGACCGGTTCTCGGCATCGCCGCGGCGGGTGCGCCGGAGCGCCGAGGCAGAACGGGCGCGGAGGCCCCGCTACGTGCCCCCAGCCGCCCATGTACCCGTGGAGCGTTATGTGCCGCGGCCGCCGGCCCCAGTGCGTGCACCGCCACCGGTGTATTGCGGCTTGGCTTGCCGGGCACCTCCGCCGACCAGCCGCAAGTGCTGTGGCCCAGCGTGTCGCGAAGAATTGGGCAGCTCGCCGCCGCCGCGCTATGTGGACTATGTGGGAGCAGCGGCGGCGCGCCGTTTGGCGTGCACACCGCCGCCGCCTCCACCGCCTGCCCTGCAGCTCTGTGATCCACAGGAGCCTCCTTGTTGTGCACAAGCGAGGAGGAGGAATCAACAAGCCCATGACTGGTGAGTACTTGCTTTTTCAGTTCGATTACGGCTATATCAGATTGATAAACAGCAAATGGAGAAATGTACACAAAAACAGTAAAAGTAGAGATAAATATAGTGAAAGTGAGATATATCTAACTAGGATTCTTGATTAAATATGAATATCACAAATCGTCGCACAATTTGCGTGTATTGATGGTATATACGTGCAGTTCGTTAAACTTAACACAACAATAATAAAAATATATCATATTTTTAAAAACCTTTACTCACATAAAACTTTAGTATGGCAAAATTAATTCAGCGTTCGATTTTAGCAAAGTCCGTGCCATCAAATAAATTAAACATGCAGAAGAAAGGGGCATAACGACACATGCCAACGCCATATTGTTATAATTGGTCAATATTTTACGGTCGGAAATGATAACGTTTGATTGATGAATTGGTTTTTCCTAACGACCTGCGGAATTTCGTTAATCCATTTGGCGATGCCTGGATACTTGCTAACTTAGCTCATTTTAGTCCAAAATGTTTATCATATTTTCTTCGTTACATATGAGATTATTGCTACTGAAAAAATATATCTTTTGCGATAAATACTAGTAGCAGTCATTCGAATAGGCATAAGCGCATGTTTTATTGAGCTTTAAATTTAATATTTTTTAAGATCAAAAATAATACATCCTTAAAGGAAAATTTATATGACTGCAATTTTATATAATAATAGTAATACATAGAGATTATCTGGTTAATTTTTTTTCTGGTTTATAAAAGTCAAAATTTGTTTCTAGGTTATTATACTTATTATCATCCGCTCAAAGAAGTGCTAATCTTTTACACATTGTCCTTATCTGATATGTAATTGTGATAACGACAATACAATATAAATTGAGTCAATTTTTGTTTTTGTAGTGGTCTGTTGTGTTCTATATGTTCGTGTTTTATGGGTAAAATATAGATTTAATAATGGATAAAAATAACAAATCGAGGTAAGAAATTACCTTCCATATTATACTTATATAATAAGCTTCAATGTATCTTTAAACTCGTTTACGAAAAATAATTAAATTATTGCTTGTTTTTATACATTTTTTTCACAGACTATTCATATATTAAGGTATTACCAAAAATAAAATAAACTACACTACAGAATTAGTTCGGATTTGATTAAGCCTGAACGTAAATCAATTTTTAGCTCAGGGTTTTTCAAAACTACAGAGTATAACAAAAATAATAACTGAAATTTGTAAGTTTATAAACATCGATCATTTGTTAACATCATTAATCATGCCTGTTTGTATTCAAACCAAATCGAAATAAATTATTGCCTGTATTGAACAAATATTTGATGCGTATGTAAAAATTGTTTCATATTTAAGAATTACAGGATAAAAATTAACTATTACGGACGTAAACGAATTGGTTATTGTGAAAACACGAAGTCTTCCAAGAATGATATTTCTATACCTGTAATGTAATTGCTCTTGTGTAATGAAATTGTTGCTACGCTGAGATTCCGCTGATAAATTTATTACAGGGCTTCCCACAAAAACACAACAGTTCGCACAAATTTGTCCCATACGCTGTGTTATTTGTGTCTTAGTCATAATTGGTACCAAATCAAGGTAGGCTCACAGAACCTTGTAGTGTGATTTATTGATGGTGTTAGTGAAAAGGTAATGTGAGCCAAAACAAGCGAATAAAGAAGATAAATGAATTACATTCGCCCAAAGCGCCGCAATTTGTAGCAAACTCTATTAAGTACCAGAAGCGCCTTTTAGTCTCGGTCAATAAAATTAGGCTTCACTATACAGAAGGTAACTTTCTCTCAAGGATCAATGTCCATTTTTAAGGACACTGATCAGTAGTTGACATAGAGACTACAAAATCATCTCAATTGAGTTATATTCATCCAGAATTTAGTAATCGGTGTCTAAACTGTGCTTCAGTTTTACTCAAAGGGCATTCCACTTTGTCGAAGTAATTTTTATTTTTCACTTTTAGAGTGAAAACAAGAATCTCATTAATTCTAAACTTTTTGTAAGCCCGGATTAAAAAAGTATTCGTTCGTAGGAGCTTTGTTACTGTTTAAATTAAGCATTTTGTTTTTGGTTAATAATTATGTAGCTAAAAGTTTATTCAGAGGTTGTGTTTGTGGAGTTTGTAAAATAAATAATATAATATTTATGTTTTATGCGCATTCGTTCATATCAAAATAAGAAGTCATACGTTACTTTACATGCTAGCTTACATGTAAACAAGTTTAAATGTGCATAACACATTGTAGGATTACAACAGATTATTTAAGAAATACATTACTCGAAATGTTATTACAGATTACTCGGCAGTTTATGGAGAAATATATTTTTAATTTTATTATAAATAAATTAAATTTCTGATTTCGGAATCTGATGTTATCGAAGTGATTTCTTTACTAGATAACAAGTATCATAGTGATTGTTATCCCAAAAATCTGCAACAACATTAATCTGATTTCAAAATATTTTTTTATTTTTTTTAAATTGTGGATTTTAATTTACTTTGATTTTAATATCTAGGTTTTTTCTGGTCATCAGGACGTAGGTTCTAATTTCCTATAACTATTTCATTATTAATTTACTTTCCGAAATCATAAAAAGACAGCAAAAGCCAAAACCAGCAAATATATGATGTCAATCGATAGTCCAGTAAATTGAGAATAGGCATGACGTGACTTAAGTGTCGTACAAGTTTAATTGAAGTTAGCAGTTAGTCCAGTTTAAGTACAATTTCGCTTCTAACTAGTCTACAAAACAAAATACTTTTCGTCTACTCTACCAATATATTCGTATCTGGGTTAGAGGAAATAATCAGCAAGATCTAAAATTTGATGAAATAGGTGTTTTCAGTTTATTATGCGTTCTTTGTTATAGATGAAATTTAATTATTTAATTGTTAATATTTAAAATCTTGAATTAAATAATCTTTTAGGGGTTTCCAAAGTTAAAGTTCGTTTTTTTTAATATACAGTGTTATGGTAGATTGATATTTACAAATTATCAGTTAAATTATTTTATGAAAAAGTATTCATTTTTAGGGTATTTACTTAAATAGTGTTTAATCGCTGTCAGAGATATTTTTATAGTATAGCGGACAACGGAGCAGGCGGGTATCCTATATGGTAAGAGAACACCGCCGCCCATGGGCAATCGCGCCACAATTCACGCATTGGTTGTATTGATGAATTTTTACGCTACTTAAGCAGCAATTTGCAGGGGCTTCGATATCCTCACTCACTCTGCGAAAGTACAAGTATCGTTTCACGCTGCTTGTCAGGATATCTTTAAATTTTCAAACGAAAAAAATGTAAAAGTTTGTAAATGCTACGTATAACCTACAAAAGTACAATGATTATGTGAAAGAGTGGAACAGCAAAAAAATAGGTTAAGCATAGCATCTTGAAGTCGGTTTAAAACTTTGGCTTGAACAATGCTCTTCCGTTGGCTTCTGCACTGAGACAGATAACAATAAAACTAATGATCTATTCAAATTGTAAAACTTCAATTGTTAATAAGATAATCATACTATAACACAATACTGTATGAAAATCATATGAGTATAGACTTTCCCAATAAAACTAAGAATACTTTTTAAATTATTAAGAAGTTTTGACAGATGTGTATTTGTTGTTTATGCATCTTTATTTGTAACATATAAAGATTTATCGTGTATATATGTATGTATCTTATGAAAACTGTGCATAATTTCTCTGTAAATACTGTAATAATAAAAAATATTAATTTTATTAACAAAATTCTGTATACAAAATATAATATTAATATGCAACTGTGTGCAGCGGAACTTACGCTGTGAACGGTTTTCAGTGATATTGCTAAATAAATTTTTCACGATTCATTCGGGCAGTTGTCGCGAGAATATAAATCAAAAAGTATTTTGATACGATATCAATCTTTGAACAGTTGTATATGATTTTACGTATTTGTACATCGCTCGTTTCGCTATGTAAAGTTTATGCATTTGATCTGGAGCAAAAGGGCGTTTTATTATAAATCAAAAGAATAAATCAAAATTATTTTATCTTGTTTGAAAATGCATATAAAAAACTATATAGTTTTCTAACATTCAAAACATATAAATATATTAAAATGTGATAAATAAACTTGAACAATAATCCTACCCAAAATACGTAACACGACTATATCATACTATATCATCTTCAGAAAGCATATTTCGTAAGGTTAATAACTTGTTTCTAGCAAATCCTTAAACGATATTAAGCGTTGTATAAACGAAAAGAATACCACCAGAAGTTTGTGCATAATTTTCCGCAGTTATAGTGTTGAATATTGAAATGAATTGCGGAAGTTTGAAAACGTGAAACTGTATTGTAAGAATGCCGAGTTTGGAAACTACAGTCATTGTATTAAGCAAACAGAATCTCGAAATATTCGAGCAATAACATGGGATGTCCTTTGAACTTAATTTTATTGAAGAACTTCTTTAATGCGGTGTCTTATTTCTTTATATGCATACATTCATTATACATTCAATACATATTTCGGATAGATTAAATTATAGTTTATTTTATTTGATATTTTATTCCATTTTCATTTTGTTAGTGCAGCAATATTATAAGACTGACGGTTAGCTAAGTTGTGGTTAAGATGTTGTTGTATCGTAGTGTGTTGTAAAGAATAAATTAATTTAATATAGAAGAATTCTGTGTTTATCCTTAAATATATGATTATCCCACATAAATTTACATACGGTTTTAATAGTTTATATTGAAAAATAGAAATTGATTTTCGCATATGTTAAACTGCTAGTTTTCCTAAGAATGTAATACTAAAAAACACTATGAACTTCTTCACTTCTAACACTATGAACTAATGAAATTACTAAAACTTTTGGTAGTCTTTTTTGGCAAAGTATGATATTAAGTTTCCTAACATATTTGACAGAATATTATACTTGTTATCATTAACAGATTAAACGAATGTTTTTGACGTTTCAAATTATATTTACTAGGTAGTTTATTAAGTCCTTCATCAGGTAAAAAAATCAGTGTAATTATTATATTATTTGATACATTAGACCATCATCATCATCATCATCATCCTATTCAAGTATATATAGCCTATGTCCAATACTGGACATAGGCTTCCCATAAAGACGCCAACCCATTACGATCCTGAGCGATCTGGATCCAGCGGTTGCCCGCGACCTTCGTGAGATTGTCTTCTCATAGCGTGGCGGGACGTCCCACTCTGCGTTTTCCGGTACCCGGTCGCCACTCGAGAATCTTTCTTACCCATCCATTATTATTAGACCATACGTACTTATAATTTATTTTCATTGAAACTTATATATTTGGCAAGTTACATTAATTTATTTCTATACATTTAATACATATTGTGTTTTTAAGGTGTAATCATTACATAATAGCTAAGGTAATAGCTAAACAGAACGTTGATGAGACACTGAAAACCGGAAGTACGTGTATATTTTCCTTTGACACTTCTCCACTTTAAAAGAAGAACTTTTGCATGAATTCTCGAACCATGTAGGGGTTAGGTCGAGTGTAGGCGACCCAAATGTTGCTTTTTCTAGTTCAATATTATTACAACCAAACTTTGATTATTTTACAAGTTCCAGCATTTATATTTTACGTTAATTTTTTTACGTTATCTAGTCTTTTTGATGTCGTCAATCTTAGTATTTTTTATAAACTACACGTTCAATGGCTTGTGAACTTACTAGACTTCCTACCCTATTCTTCCTGATGTTCTGTAATGTCTGTGAATAATTTGATCTATCGTTTTCAATA
>DWCF01003331.1:0-20026 GCA_018230265.1 Delias oraia
AGTACCAAAACAATGAAACAAAATCTCTCGCTCGTGCACTCGCATGAAAATGTATGTGTACCCAAGTATTTTTCTTATCCTTACCATTTACTTAAGATAAGTTTATAAGGTAACCGCTATTTTCCGTGGCACACCTATTATTTTTCAAACAATAACAAATGTTGTGTTTATTGACTGTCATTATTTAGTTTAAGTTTTAATGATGTAGAGGGCAACGGAGCAAGCAGGTCTCCCATATCGTACGAGAACACCGTCGCTACAATTTATTGCCGGCTTCCAATATCCTCACTGCTCAGCGAAATAAAGTAAAAATACTGTGCGCTTATATTCTGTGAGTCCGTGGTATCATTTCAGTTTAGTGGTTTAATAAATGGACCACGAAGCTAGAGGTATCGGATTTGAATCCCGGTCCGGACAATTATAATTTAATTTATCATTTATTCGGTCTCTGGAAGGGTTTTGACAGTGGCCGAGTGAATGTCTTAATACTGACACACTCGTGGGATAGCCATGCTGAAGCATATGCTAAACACAGATTGGGCCGGCTCATCCAAAGTGATACCATGGACTTAATATTCAGCGTAAAGTGGTTGTTTTACTTGAAACGGTACTTTTACTGTATTACGCTGAGTGACTGAGGATATCGGAAGTCCTTAAAAAATCCGCTTAAACGCAGCGTGAAAAGCCACACAACCAATGCGCGGAGTGTGGCGCGGTTGTCCATGGGCGCCGGTGTTCTCTTACCATATAGGAAACATACCTGATCCGTTATATAAACAAGTGGGATTACAAGGGGCGTTTTTTAATCTTTACAATGTGCTATTGGATATTTGTTGTAAGTGTTTTAATAGAAAAAAATGTATCATTTTAGAATACATATTGTTTATTAGGGATCTGTTCGAAGAGCTAGTGCCGCTACTACGCGAGGCAGTCGATCGGAAACAAGAGAACATGAGGCGCCGTAGAAGACGCGACGCGTTAAGATTGCATCTTAATAAAATGTTACTCATCATCGCTCAAAGAAAAACGTTTGCGATAAGGTAAGACTTGTTGCACCGTATTTGTTTCTTCACCTCCTTGGAACGTTTGTGCCAACTCGACTCAACTTAGTAATTTTTACAGACACACATTAATACATGCGCACAAGCGCTGATACAATTACAACTTATAGAGATTTTATTTGTATGGAATGTGACAGTGCGTTCCAATATTCACGATCACGTTTTTCCGTAGTCAGCATTAGTAACATAAACTCGAGTATTGTGAGCCTACACACACAATTACATGCATTCACTCACACTACACATACACACAAACACACACATGCACGCGCGCTGCTTATCTAGAGAGCCATTAATATCTTTCTTTTCTTCCATGGTTAGTTCTATATTTTTATTTCTAAGTTATTTTAATAGCACAAGGGAAGCTGCGAGTCATTCCCGACACAAGTGTCTGACGATTACTTACTGGGAAGACTTCGCCACGAACATTTTGTATATACTTTTAAAATTAACAATTTTTTATTGTTATTTTAACTGAACGAAAATAATGACGTCACAAGTGACGATTTCGCCGCGAACGCAACGATCGCGGCTCCCTTGTGGAAGGAGTATTTTCAGTTATTCACAGTAAAACGGTCTTTTTAGCCCTTTCGCGCTAGAAGGCGGTGGTTTGCACCCCGCCCTCGTCGAGTATTTGGAAGGGGTACGGCAAAGTCTAGAAGTGGAGGCCGAGAAAGATGCGCCGGCTGCAAGGGAACAGAGGCTCACGTTTGCTGAATTCGTCACTGAACTCATAAAGAGCTTTCCACGTGCGTATACGCTGTCTTTTGCTAATTCTTTTATTTATCAAGTCCTTATACCATATATGACACACTCAGTTAAGATTCTGTGTTAGAATATATCTTATGATTCTGCAATCGTGTTGGCTTATTTGAAAAAAAATCGTCTTCATCTAATAAAACTTTCGTAATATTAGATAGAACTCATTCAGAAATTGAAATACCACGTGAACGTGAAATTTTAAGCGATCTGTTTTAATTCGAATGGAATTTTTTAATTAAAGTGGGCAAGTATTTTGTTCTTTTTTACGACTGTCCAACTCGCTGTATGGCCTAGCTAGGGCCTGCACAGGTAAAAGCAGGCTCGCCGATTCAATTAAAATAGTATTTTTAAATAAACTGGACAACTATTTGGTTGCCCATGTAATGGTATGTTTTCTTAAATATAATCGGTGTTGGATATTCCAGTGTTTAAGGAATATGTACGCTCTTTTCTTGAATGTACCCAAGTCGTATTGGTTTGGAAATACCTCTGCTGGCAGCCGATTCCATAAAATGGTGGTGCGTGGCACAATGCCATAAAAAACGCTCAGTTTTGGAATGACAAAAATCGAGATGAAAACGATGTTAAGTTGAATAATATAAAAATACCACATGTTAAATTAGATCACTTTTAATTTTACATGTCTGTCATTTAAAACAATGAGAAATTAATGATTTTTTTTTTCAGTGGAAATGTATGGTACACTGGTGAAGCGGGAGCTCTGCAAGTCGCTGTTCTCATTGTTCGCTGGTTGGTGTGGTCCGCTCGTCAAGGATCTCGGTGCGCTGGTCCCACAACCACCTGCGCCCGAGCTTGACGAGCGACTTAATCGGGCTGCACTTAAAGTGAGCATTTACATTCATCTACTAACAACCCTTACACGGCTATTGATGTTCATGTCCTACCCGCTTCGTCTTTATCGTGCAGAAGTCTGTTTTCATCACTTTATTATACGATAATCCCCCTATCACGATTTTTTAAATGTTATAGCGGACAACGGAGCAGGTCTCCTACATGGTAAGATAACACAGCCGCCCATGGACAACCGCGCCCACACTCCGCACATTGTTGTCGGCTTTTTTAATAGCCTACGAAGTCCACACTAACTCAGCGATACACGATACAAGTGTACAAGTGCCCTTTCACGCTGAGTATTCTGTGGGCCCGCGGCATCACTTTGGGTGAGGCGGTCCAATACGTGCGTTAGCATATGCTTCAGCATGGCTCTGCCACTGGTGCTACAATATTAAGTCACAAGCCCGGACACTGTCAAGCCCTTCTAGAGACCGAATAAATTAAATTATAACGGTACGGACCGAAATAGAACAAATTTGTTCAAATTATACGTGTTAGTTTATCTCTTAATATAACTTAAGGACTGAAAATTTTAAGTTCCATCTAGATATTTATATAAGTTTGACGTTTCGATACAGCTGTTTAGTGCCTATAAAAATTTTTGATGAGTTTTTTATTTGAAAGCTGACGTGATTAAAATAAATCTTGGCTATAATTGGGTGATTATTATCACCCGTGGCAGAGCCATGCTGAAGCATATGCTGACGCACCAATTTGACCGACTCGTCCGAACCGATACCACGGGCTTAAAAATACTAAGCGTGAAAAAGTAGTTGCCCTTAAAAACGCTACTTCTAATGTGTCTCGCTGAGTGAGTGAGGATAGCGGTGGCCCTTAAAAATGCCGCTTAAGTGGCGTAAAAAGCCGACAATACAACTATTTCGCGGTCTGTGTCGCAGTTGTCCATGGGCGCTGGTGTTCTCTTACCATATAGGAGACCCACTTACTCTGTTATCCGCTATACCATAAAAACAAATTAATAATTATTATTTTATGAGATATTCATATTTTTAAATTTCTTATTCTTATAAGATAATGCTTATAAGATCTATACGTTCTTATGAATAATATGTTTGGCATGTAGGCAATGAGTGCGCTGGTGTGTTGCGGTCCGTGTTTCGCGCCCACGGCTCTCGCCGAAGACGGCTCTCTGTATCCGTGGCTCAGCGAAATGCTTTCATCGACTAATGATAAGGTATGACATAAAATTCAAACTCTTCTTATATAAGGCTACATTAAAAATGCATCTTCAATTGAAATATGCGTTCGGAATTATTCCAATAGCATAGCTCTTTGTAAAAGTTATGGCGGAGAAGTAAACGATATATGTAATATTAATTTATTGTAAGACCTTTAAATATACAGGACAGGGCATTTTTTTAAATAGAGAGGCAAATAAGCACTCCTAAGATAAGCATCCCAGGCCCATTCTAATTCGAGAGCGTTGCCGGCCTTTTCGGGATAGGTACGCTCTTAGGTACCTGCTCTTAGGTAGGTGATAGGTACCTTATTGAAGATTGAGATTTTGACGTGGCCTGTGTCAGTCCGATCATTTTTGACAGGACATGTGTTTTATTTTACTCTTTAGTTTGTATGAGAAAGCAATCATATCACCACAATCTATTTTGATTTATTTGCCCATAACTAAGTGTTTTAAGGCATTTTGTGCCGCTTGTGGAATCAACAGCCTGCAATAGTACTCAAACCAATATGACTTGGAAACCTTCGAGAAAAGAGCGTATGTACCTGTCCCTTAAAAGCCATCAACTCAACCGCGTCACTTTACCTCTCGATTCGTGTAAAAAGTGCCGTTTTTTACAATTCTTCTCGCTATTTTTTTTTCCAAAACAACCTTCGTTGTGCCTGTGTTGTATGCAACAAGGTTGCATACAACACATTTGGCGTTTTATTTTCATTGGTATAGATTTTGAGGGAAAGGTTTTTATTTCTCTCTAATTTTTCTTAGATATATGAACTGGCTCGTGAGACGATAGTTCTGCTGTTGGAGTGTAATCCTGATATTGGACCGCTGTTGGACTGGACTGTGGACAAGTGCTTCACGGGAACAGCCAGGGTTGCTGACGGCTGCTTTATGGCACTCGCAACCATCTTCAGTGCCAGGTAGTTATTAATTAATTAGTATTTATCCTAACCCAAACATTCTACTAAGTTTGAGCAATACACTCGCTTGGTGCTTAGATGTTGAAATCTCTAGTTTATTATGTTTATATTCACATTAAGTATAGATTAAAATTAATATCGACTATATTTCTTGACAGTTCGTTTCAAACCTGTCAGGTTAGTGTTTAAGAGGTTAGGAGAAAAAGAGCTTTTTTCAACTTCCGCACTTATTCGGTTCGTAGAAGAGTTTGACAGTGGACGGATGACTGTCTTAACACTGTCTTGAATGTGGAAAAGTTACAATGAAGGCATGTGCTGACGCATTAATTCTGCCGGCTCGTCCGAGGTGATACCACGGGCTAAGAGAATGCTAGCGTAAAACAGTTCTTGTACTGTATTTCGCTGAGTTAGTGATCAAAGGCCTATTGAATTATAACGCTTCAGCGGTATATAAAGCCGGCAACATAACCAAAGTACGTATATAGTGGGATTATCTGTGGGCGGTAGGGATCTCTTACCATAAAGGAAAAACGCCCGCGCTCTGTTGCATGCTTTACAATAGCAATTTTATCGAAAATTTTTCACATTTTTATTTAAATATCATCGAGAGAATTGAAGACATTTATCGTTGCGAAATTTCAATAACGTCTTGGGAATGTTTCTATTTACTGAAAACTTTGTAAAATGTCCTATTACTTCTTACTGCAGATTTCCTTTTTGTCAAGGAGGTCTGGCTAGAGTTTGGCACGGAAGCCTCTTAGTTGTGTATTACTGTTTTGTTTAGAACACTCTGTTTTTATAGTATAGCGGACAACGGAGCAGATGGGTCTCCAATATGTTAAGAGAACACCGCCGCCAATGAACAACCGCGCCACAGATCGCATATTTGCTGTGTTGTCGGCTTTTTACACCGCTTAAGCGGCACTTTTAAGCGCCTCCGATATGCTCACTCACTAAAAGAAACACAATTCAAGTACTGTTTCACGCTGAGTATTCTGTGAGCCCTTGGTATCACTTCGGATGAGCCGGCCCATTTAGTGCACGATACTCTTTTCACGATAGACCCTTTTTCACCCGTACAGGAGCCATGCTAACGCTCTTATTGGACTGGCTCTTACGAAGTGATACCACGGGGTTCATACCTACTTCAGCGTGAAACGGTAATTGTATTTGAAACGGTACTTCTACTGTCTTTCGCCGAGTGAGTGGCGATATCAGAAGCCCATAAAAATTTAGCTTAAGCGACGTAAAAACTCGGCGACATAACCAATACGCGGACTGTGACGCGATTGGCCATGTGCCGTCGTGTTCTGTTACCGTATAAGACATCCACCTGCTCCGTTGTCCGCTATACCATAAAAAATAGATCGCATAGCCACTTATTAACATTCTTATACGGTTTACGAAGATGTATAGTAGAACAATCAAGAATCTTAGCCGGATTTAATTTTATACGCTATGTTTTTTTATGTAAACTGTGAAAACTTTGTATGTAAACCGTTTTATACAAACAAGCTGGAGGCTCACTTAAGATAAACGGTTCTCCGCCCATGGACGTCCCTAGCTCTTGGGGCGCCGCGCGTGCTTTGACGGCCTTAAATAGAAGGAATAGGTACGGTATTTTTTAAAAAAGATCCCCAAGTCTTACAATGACCTATTGCAGATTAATATAACTGAACCTATTAAGATGTCTTCAATTGTATAATAAAATCAATCTATTAGATTTTTAATTTAGGGACCGACCGAAAGTTCGGTGTCAGTTTCAACCGGAAGATAAGCTTTGGTTGGACTCTACTTTTTATTAATACAGTGATGTATTGATAATTCGAACCTCGTTTATTCGAAATCCTTATTAAGTCAAAAAACATGGTATTATGAATTTTGAATTACGCGGTATCTGAATAGAATGTATAACTCGACCAAAAATTTCCCTATGAAGCGTTGATAAGAATATTTACTCTCTGTAACTCGAATTACATAGTAACCCTAGTGCTGACCACACTCCTCTGACATGTGGGACTGACTCAGAGAATGTAACTCGAATTTCAAAAACGAGACTCCATACTTGGACTTCTCTGAAATAATATCAATAAAATTAAAAAGGAATGACTGGTGTAAATATGGGGATTCTATTGTTTAGTTTTTTAATGCATTGAAATTTATATAAATTAATGTGTGCCACATATCTAAGTCAAATTGCTGTTTTACTTTAACTTCATATGTCGAAAAATATTTTTACTAACCGCATTTTTATTCAAAGTTTTAGAAAATAAATCCTATGTATCTCGAAGTTCTTGTTAACTCGAAAACTCATTAACTCGAGTTTTTCAGCATTTACCTAGACATTCGAGTTTTTGAGATCACACTGCATAAGATTTAAATTTATTTATAGTTTCTATAGTTCGATTGATAGTTATAGAAACAAATACAATTAACTTTGAATGAGTCACATTATGAGAGTTAGGTTACGCGGATATATTGTTTTAATTTCCTGTTAGTCCTATTTCATTAAGGCTTATCTTATTCTATGAAGTAATTAAAAGTGTATTCCGATCTTTGAACAAAGCACCAATTATTTCTTATTTTGTATTATACTATTTGTAGTTTACTATGTAATCTCGACTTAGCGTTACGAGATCGTAGTTCTAAAATCAATAAAGCTGTTTCTAGGCTTTATGTTTCTATGATGGAGTTGTATTAACAAGTAAGTAGTTGGGCGTGTTTGAACGTGCTAATGCCCCGACGTTAGTGAAGGCTTCCAAGGGCTTATACTATTCGAGAGAGAAACTTAAGCAGTGCACAATGTCCATAAATATTGATTCTAACATCTAATAATATCTTCATTAGAATATATAATCCCGCAGATGTTGTATGTTCCTCTGTTGCAGTTATACGTTTAGTTTCTTAATTATGTGATCGTCTTATAAATTTATAATAAGAACGTAAATATATAAATGAAATATTTACAGGGAATATCCGTGCGATCATTACACGGCTATAATAAACGTGACGCTCATGTGCACGGGATGTCCACGGGCGCCGGTTCACGAGAGCGCCTTACAACTTCTACAATTGCTGGACAAGCGGTTTTTCGGCACAGTTGGCCCACTGTCGGCTGAAGATGATACTGGTAAGTGTTTTTTATAAATAATTTCTTTTTATTGTAGCGCGTATATTAAGTTGATAACGAACGCGTTGGATAATTAAGTTATAATCAAATAGATCAGATTAAGACAAAAGCTGCAATTAAATAGAGGCGTGGAAGAGTTTTATAAATTATTTCATAGTGTTAAATCCTTTCTTGGGAAAATTATTAGACTTACTGTACTAACTTCGTACAAGCCATGCTTGTGTTCTATTATTTCCTAGTATCAAATATATATGGTTTTATATTTTGTATATTAAATATGCGGGAAGTTTGTTTTTCACATGCTTGGCAACTCAATCTAGAGGTGTGTAGAGACGAGAATTAGGTTGACTGTGTATTTAACTACACACAGGTGGCCGAGAATTTTACTCGTGTCCTGGGCGGCACTCGAAGGTCTTATTTGAGCGAAAAGGCTCAAGGGTCGCCGAAACCACAAGTCCTATGAAAAACCAATATATATGAATGCGTAAATTTTTAATCTTAACTATGTTTTTGTATTATAGCTTTATATGAGTGTTGCCCAAATGCAAGAACAAGACGAGACTAAGTCTTGGGCTTGCGCCAGTATACCTGGTATTGGTCTTGGTCTTGCAAGTCTTGCGATTACATATTCTTTAATAATCTATATATAATTATATTAATTTCTGTTTATTAAAGTTTACTACAGATCTTAGAAAAACCCATCAGAATAGAAATATTTTGAACTTGAATTAGCATAGCCATAATAAAGTGCAACCAGATTAATAAATATCTAAAGATATAATGAGAAGTTCCAAAAATCACTGCCTAAAAAAACTACACGATGCAAGAGTCTTGGAGGCTTAGTCTTGTTCTTGCTCAAGTCTTACACGGTCAGTTTTGGTCATGGTCTTGCATTTGTGCAATAATACTATATAATATTATAAATGTTTATACAAAAGTTTATCAATCACTACGTTATGCCATGAATATTACAATTTCTTTTGTAATGATATAAAATTATATACTCTGAGTCAACAATGTTTTTTAAGGATGGTAGTTCATAGCCGATTTCGTTGCAACTATATTATAGACACAATTATTTTATTACACATTTTCAACTAGGCAGACGTTCGTGAACAAACATTTAATCCAATTTCCGTAAGTTATTACTTCGTTGAGTTAAATATGAGTTAGTCACCAAACTTTTTGTATTCTATGGATCATATTAGTACTAGGTTTTCAAACAAAAAATTAAAACCAATGCGATTAGTATCAAACATCAGTAGACATTCTTTTTACGAATAAAGAGTACAATATTTTGTTTATATATTTTACGTATCGTATGTTTGCCGTTAGAATACTGGTAGGTAAATAAGTAATTCGTAGTTATAAAACTTCATTTAATTAAATAAAATATATCTCTATTAACATAGGATTACTTTTTAACAAAGCGATCAACGGAACAGGTGGGTCTCCAATATGGTAACAGTACACCGTTGCTCATGGACAACCGCGCCACAGTCCGCGCATCTGTTGTGTTGCCGGCTTTTTCCAAAACTCAGCGAAACATAATACAAGGGTACAGTATAGTTTCACGCGTGAGTATTCTGTGAGCTCGTGGTATCACTTCGGATAAGCCGTCCTAATTAATGGGCAGATTATGCTTCAGCATTGCATTGCCAAGGGTGCGGCAATGTTAAGACATTCGGCGGGTGACTGTTAAGCCCTTGTAAAGATAGAATAAATTGTAAATAACATTATAACTGTCCGGACCGGGCTTCGAACCCGATACCTCTCGCTTCATGGTAGACTTATTAAACCACTTAGCGACGAGGCTCTCAATTAGTCTTAACCTTTTACACCGTTGACAATCGCGCCCAAGTCCGAGGAGTATGAACTAAAATATCAGTTCAAATAGACATCAGTAGACACAATGCTTTTTGAAATGTGCATTGATAAATGTTAAATTACAATTTCATATTATAGCCTTTAATTATTCGTATTACATGGCCGATTGATTACTTGCTATTGAAACAGCGTTGAATTGAATATAACACATATTCAAACACATACTTAGTTCCGTAATATGTACATGACGGGCTCGTTTTGAGGCGGCATTAAATGAGCAGTGCCGAACAATATTGTATGGATGTCGGCTTAATTATTATATACAATATCAATATTATTGTATCTTATCTCTGAGAAACTAATATCTTATGCATTATCGGATCTATTGGTAATGTTATTGACAGCCTCTGACTAGATATTAAGTAGGTTTAGGTACGTTTGAAGATGACTAAACAATATCACAGTAAATATATTGTATGGTTGCCTTGTTTTATGTTATTGCGATCTTCCTATCTATTGATACTAATATTATAAAGAGATAATCTTTGTTTATACTGATCTTGAAAATTCTTCCACCCATATAAGGCTACGTTGTCTGTTAGGCTATAGCTTGAGTTAACCCGAATAAAAAGCTTTTTTCGTTGTTTTTTATGGTATAGTGGACAACGGACCAGATGGGTCTTCTATATGGTAAGAGAACCCGCGGATCATGGACAACCGCTTTTCAGTCCACGCATTCGTTTTTTTTTCCGACATTATACGCCACTTCAGCGGCATTTTTAAGGTTCTTAGATATCCTCACTCACTCAGCGAAACACAGTAGAAGTGGTAATACTATTAATAGGGTTTTTACACCAATGGTGGCAAATGAGCAGGAGGCTCATCTCGGACAAGCGGTGCTCCGCCCATGGGCTCCAGCACTTGCAGATCCGCGAGTGCGTTGCTGGCCTTAAATATTAATAAGTTCTTTTCGGACCAGGGATTGAATTCGGTATCAACTACGTCTCGGTAGACTGTTGCAACACGATACCTCAAATGAAGCATTAAATCTCATACTAGAATCTTTTATTTCAATATAAATAAACCTCATTAAACGTATACAACTGAAATCTGTATCCCAATATATGAATTTTCGCTGTGGAATATTGCGTTTCCTGTTTTTAAATTGAATTTCCTAATAGAGGGCGAGCGTTCTATCATAAACTGGTTATTATATTATAGAACACAAATTATATTTTGTATTTAAAGCATCCTTTAATACGTCGCGTATAATTACTTCACAAAACTGTTTTGCACGATAGAAAAAGGGATCGTGTTGAAAATTATTTTTAACATTGGATCAACTGACGTGATTAGGTTTGTGTCCACTATATATACTTTGTTGCGATTTTTCATTTAATTCATTGATAGGCTCAATTTCGCGATTTCAGATAGAATTGTAGCAGGATCCATACTAGTACTGGCAGTCGGCGTTGCTTTCACCTCCGCTAGTTGTAATGGGCGTGTTGTTTTCATAATCTTATCTGCCTTATCTTACAGTGGCCTAATTTTCTAGATTCTTTACAGTAGACAGCAGATAACCTAGCCACATAATGCGAAGAGTTTTGTTCGGTATCTTGTCTCGTGCCAACTCTCTCGCGGCGAAGTAATTGAGATGGTTTTTGGTCTCCTAATTCTATTTCACTCAAAAGCTGTTTATTTCGAGTGTTGAAAAAGGACTGTTTTATCTAAACAAAATATGTAGTGAGCACAGGTTCTTAGGCGGCTCTTACGAAATCTTACTTATTTTTTATACTTATTTTCCTTTGAAATGTTTATATACAGACCTGCTAATAGATTTATAAGAATTGATAAATTGTTTTTTTTTATAAATCGATAGCAAACGAGCGGGAGGCTTTCCCAGATTAAGTCCTCCGCCCATGGACACCCGTAGTCCTTACAGGGTCGCGGGTGCGTTGGATTATGATCAATCATACTGCTTATATATATTATGCAGGTAGAATCTCCTTGCTTACGTTCCAATCTCAAAAAACAAAGATTTTTTCAAAATTGTTCCCTTCCTTTCAAACACCAAAAGCGTTACTCGCAACCTCTATACTCATTTAGTCGAAATAATTAGTTAGTCCGAGCCATTAAAGTATACATTTTCACTTTAAACTCTAAAAATTAAATTTTACCTCGTGTCATATAGAGCTGTTTTATTTTCAAACTCACCAATTTCAACGGAGCAGGTGGGTCTCCTATACGGTAAGAGAACATCGACGCCCATGGACAACCGCGTCAAAGTCCGCGTATTGGTTGTCCTGCCGGCTTTTTACACCACTTAAGTGGGACTTTTAAGGGCTTCGGCTGAGTGCAGCGAAACACAGTAGAGGCACCGTTGCAAGTAAAACTAATGGTGGATTTACATCGGACGAGCTGACCCAATAAGTACGTTGGCGTATGCTTCAGCATGGCTCTCCCACGGGTGTGGCTGTACTTAGACAATCACCCGGTCACTGTCAAGCCCTTCCAGAGACCGAATAAATTATAAATTATATTTGTCCGGACCGGGATTCGAACCCAATAACTCTCGCTTCTTGGTAGACATGCTAAACCGCTTAGTTACGAGGCTCTCAAAACAATTCTATTATTTGCGACTCCTTACCTCGATAGTTGGACTATAAAGAAGTTATTAACTTCGCCGTAGTAACATTTCTCCGACAGTATAAGATTACATTATTATTTCTTAGAAAGCAATTTAGGAGTGAGACACCCACCCACAAGGTGGACAGACGACCTTATAAAAAAGTCGCCGGAAGATGCTGGATGCAGGCCTTTTTCGAGAGGTATTCATGGAGGTCGAAGGGGAAGGCCTAGTTCCAGCAGTGGACGTCATACGGCTGAAATGATGATGATGATGAATTAAGGAGTATATAGGTGGTTCACAAGCTCTTTTTTCATAGACCCCTTTTGAAATATCTAAATCTCGAAAAATACGTGAAGATTAGATCTCCTAGCTTAGAGTTTCAATGATAATTTCCACCTTTTCGAAAAATGTTTAGAATTGATTGCTTGTAGAGTTAATTTTATTCGATGTTAAAAAACAAACAATGGTTTAGTTCTTCACTATCGTAACGAAATTAATTTGAATGTATAATCGCTTAAAATTATTGTAGACCTCCATTTTTTATCACGCCCAATGTAGTCCCCTTCGAGTCACACTTTGGAAATTACTTGAGTAAACAATGATTAGCATTATCACGAATTTACGACTCAAGTTAACATTTTTCTTATGGTATTGCGGACAACGGAGCTGGTGGATCTTCTATATGGTAAGAGAACTCGCTACCCATGGACATCCGCCCCACAGTCCGCGCATTGATTGTGTTGTCGGCTTTTTATGCCACTTAAACGGCACTTTTTTGCTTTAAAACTCTATTAGTTGAATTTTTTAGCATATTCCTTGATGATCGATCTTAGTTCCATTGTAAATGCCAATACACGAGTATAATATCTGTGTGATTTGTTATTACGTTTTACTAAGTGATCTGCAGATTAAAATAAGCCGACGTATTCACTGAATCTCACGTTATTCCATCGTTGAATAAATAGCTGCTATTATAATAAGATTAGGCGAACAATGTACAATAGAGAAAAATTGTGATATTGTTTCCTGACAGAAAACTTAGCTAATAAATCGACAATTGGCGTCCCACTTAACCTTTCATTTATTTCAACCGATCGCAAACAAAGAATCGCAATCGTCTCAATACGATTGTTCGTTTTCTTCCGTCAGTTATTAACTGATTTGTTTTAGAGGGTGGCTGTTTCTTGGTGAGCTACTCGAAAAGTTCTTTATTAAATCTCATTGCTGTTACAATATTGTCGTCGTCACTATGGACTCTTCATTTCATTCCACTAGTTGTGATAAATGTAATGCTAATTGACAAATAGGAACTCCATAAACAGCTGTCAGTTTTGTCAATCACTGACGAATCTATAGCTTAGATAAAAACTATCTCTACGGAATGTATCAATGTATATATGTATGTAGAAAGTATTTAATATATTATATCAATTTTGTATATAAAATACGAAAAGTGTTAGAGTGATGACCACGGACTAGCAAGCACAGCGTAGGACGTCCACCAACAAGGTAGACAGACGACTTTGTAAAGGTCGCCGGAAGACGCTGGAATTCAGTTCGCCTGCGACAGGTATGCATGGAGATCTAAGGGGAAGGCCCAACAGTGGACGTCCTACGACTGAAATGATGAATGACGATGATATAAAATACATATTGTTATCTATTTACATTATTATCCTTTATATTTGTATATATTAATATAATGATTTTTTTAATGTTGTAATGAGTTATGTCTCAATACTTTTGTGTCGGTACTCGATTGATGTCATTACATGTATGGTTTAGTAGTTTAAATAAACAACAAGATAATTCTGAGTTCATATTATTCTCCCTAACTAAGGAAGTATGAAGTTGGAACGCGTCAAATGGTTTATGCATCTAGGCTTATCCTCCCTAATTCGGATACCATAAGGGCATTAGCCTTACGTAACTGAATACTTATTACAGTATTCAGTTACGTCAGTGATATGTGTTCGTATAGTTCGAAGGTATGTCTATTACACTGCTGTACGAAGGGTAACAATTTTGTGTGCATTCGCGTAGTCTAATGGAATTTCGTATAGGGATTTTTAGCGAAATTCTATCACAAATGAAATAGCAATACTTCAACAGTAGGTTCTGGATAGAGCGAATGTGATTCTAAAACATGGCCAAGGTTTACATATAGCCGTTTGTAAGTTCCGATTTGTAAGTTCATATAACTAGCACGTTCTTTAATTCTTCTTAATGTATAATGTGTATATTAATAATAAAAATGACTACTTTAAATTTTAATAACGTAATAATTAAACAGCTAATATTCAGCAGGTATCTGGTCATATTTTTCTCTAATAATATTAGTTTTTATTTTTCCTTATTCGTACGTTTTGTAAAAATAGTATTTAATATATTAAAGTAAACATCGCCTATGTTAGAGAACATTCTGTTTTTAGTAAATTTATGTACAACATTGCAATTTTAATTATCCGAACCTTCAAATAACGATCATCAAAATTACGAATTTTTAAATTAACGATTTCATCGATTTAATAATATTTTCGTAATCCCTTGGAATATAAAATATAACTTTACAATGCGAATATCTATTATTAATTTTCAACTGCAAAAATTGTAAAAACTTGTAATAAACAAAATCGATAACTTGCATCCCCCGAGGAAAGTATAAAAATTCAGATGTTAGGGTTCTATGTGGGGATTGCGGTAACAATAGCCTTCGTCGGAAACGAAGGTGAGCATTTATCTTTATTGCTTGGCCCACATTAACACTCGCCCGACCACTGTAAAGCTCTTTTAGAGACCGAATAAATTATAAATTAAATTATAACTGTCCGGACCATGATTCGAATCTGATACTTTTCGCTTCATGGTAGCCATTTAAAATCATTAACTACGAGGCTCTCGTGTCTTTTCTAATGTCGTCATATTTTTTTATCGATTTATAGTTTTTAAACAGACAATATAAATAGTAATTTGATCAGGTTTTCATTGATTAGCAGAAATTTGTTGATTTTACGCGATGAGTAACTGTTTTGAGGCGAATGAAACGTTTTTTACCGGTTTATAGCAAATCTTAGTTCAGCTCCACCTCTGTCTAATACACCTAAATAAATGGCGTGGTAGAACGAATATTTACATGTTCCCATCTTTTTCTATTCTATCCTATCCTATTTCTTTTTCAAATTGTAATATATGGCTTACTTTTGAGAGCCTTGTAGGTTAATGGTTTTAATAGTGTACCATGAAGCGTGAGGTATCAGGTTCGAATCCCGAACCGGATAATTATAATTTATAATTTATTCGCTCTCTGGAAGGGCTTGCCATTGGCGAGTATCTTAATAATGTCGCAACCGTGGGAGAGCCATGCTGAAGCATATGCTGACGCACTAATTGGGGTGGCTCGTCTGAAGTGATACCACGGGCTTACAGAATATTCAGCGTGAAATGGTACTTGTGCTGTGTTTCGCAGAGTGAGTGAGGATATCGGAAGCCCTTAAAGGTGCCGCTTAAGTAATAACCGGCAACACAACCAATGCGCGGACTGTGGCGCGCTTGTTCATGGGCGGCGTTCTTTTACCATATAGGAGACCAACCTGCTCTGTTGTCCGATATATAATTTTTAAAAAAATCTAAATGTGTGTGTAACTATATGTGTGGAATTTTGTCTATTAAAAATCCTATTGTGACTAATAAGGCAAAGCAGCTTAGTTTATATTTTTATGATAACTAGTGCACTCCAGTAATAGTCTTAAGCTGATAGCCTCCTGAGAGCATAATATTATAAACTCAGTTGGTAGGGTTCTGTGTAGAGGTCACGATAACAACCTCCTCCGACGGATGCGGAGCCGACGATCTAGGTATGTCGCCAGACACACCCCGGTGCGCTTCTTCCGACCGGCTGTTCATCCGGCCTCGACCCCGCGACGGCCAAAGCCGAGGTTCGTGTCTCGCAGGAGACGCCCTGGCACTAATCGTGGCTAAAAATTAAAATTCGCGACAAGCTTACTGCTCGCTCCAGAGGACCGTGTTAAGCTGTGAAGGCAGTATGGCCGACAACAAATAGCTCTATCAAAAAAGTAATTGTCTGTAAAATCATTTTTCTACTCGTGTCGGTGTCGTCGAAGAGCGTCCTTATGATGGTGAGCTTAATGTTCGAAAAGCTTGCCATATACAGTGTAAACTCTATATAACGACACTGATGGGATTGTGCATTTTATAGCGTTATAAAGAGTCGTCGTTAAATGGAGAGAAGAAAAATCAGTGTATGGAAGACAAGCTAAACCATCTAAAGCCAATTGATTTCGACGCTTTAGAGAGTTTGTCGTTAAACCGACGGACGTTACATGGAGTTTACACTGTATTTTCACTAAGAAAATATATTATTTTAAAACACAGGCGAATTTTTGACTTTAACAAATTCTATATATATAAAAGAAAGTTGTGTTAGTTACATTATTTAAAGCTTCAGCATGACTGAATTTATTGTAGCTTGCGTTGTAACTCATATTGAAATGATGTAGGTATGCTATTATATTATATATTATATATGGAGAAATTTGATGCGACCTGTTTTGTTTTGATGATATAAATTGCAAATTATCTTAATGTATAATTAATTTGACATTTTTGTTTTTGATTATATATGTTGTAATACAATTTTGTATGTTGTTATATTATGTTCAAAACAAACAAAGCTTTGATTTAAACTAAAGGAGCTGTTTTTTCGGTCTGGTATTTTCTATACAATGATTAAATTTTTTGTAATATTTAGGTACACCCAGGATGTTTATATGGTTTCAATATTTAATCTAACCATTTCTTGGGATAAAATAAAAGTCACGGTTTGGTTTTATTATATTTTTTTTCTACGACCATTCAGACACACATAATTAATATTATAATGGGAATAACTACTACTAACTACTACTACTAATCTACGTCACACATATTAATTCTAAATGTTTTATGATCTTAATTGAATCTAATTGTATATGGAATATAGTACTATTAAAATATATATGTATACAAAAAATCTTAATAATAATTAATAAAAATATTATTTTGAAATCTTTAAAATAAATATTACATAGGAATCATTTGTTTTATAAAAATATACATTGAGTTGTACACGGAACAGTATGGATATTAAAATAGATCTATAACGTTCCAATATACGAGATAAAATATTCGAATCTTATAATTTAAAAAAATACTTCTCTTATATTTAATATATATCTCAAATTTAATGTCTTAAGCAAAGGTGTAATAACAATAAATCAACATTTAGTCTTAGAGACAATAAATAATTTAAAAGAGTTATCAAAATATCTGAAGTTGCCTGACGTACACTTTAAAGCTCCGTTGTGTCTGTTCCAGTAGTACCATTCGAGGTTCTTAGTTTTCATACAGACACGGGTTCATATAACTCGGTTTAAAACCAAGTTCAGTTCATCCGGTCGGTTGGCACGGAAATATATTTTTATATATAATATATATATATATACATATACATCAAGATACAATCTACGACAGATCCAATTTTGATTTTATAATCTATTTAAACTATAAGAACAACAGTCATGTAAAACTAGAGGTAAGTTGAATGGAAACAAGAAAAGTTTCGGACCACCAACAGAAAAAGCACCAGAATAACAATGGAAATACTGGAAAATAGCAATATAGAAGGCATAGTTTGCCTTACTGAAGTGGTTCGTTGAAGAAAGTTATTTAATTCCATTTTATAAATTCAAAATACGACCCCTTACTTTATTCCAATATGTTGAACTTATGACCTAACACTCGGCAATCACTAGGAAGTGAGTTTAACAAGACGTTCGTCAAGACATACGCTCGGTGCCTATACGGCCGAGGCGATGTTTCGACATCCTTATTTAAATACCTCATAGTGATTGCGTCTGTTTTTATCTATGCACTTATTTCTATTAAGATGGTTCATGAAATACACGTAGAATATACTGCTGATAGAACTACTTTTGCTAAAACAACTACACATCGAGAGACTAACTTACTTTACGCCGTCGTGCCCGCTCACCCAATCAAGTGTAAATAAATGCTTAAAACTCTTTAAAATTCACATTTATAGTATTACTTAGCTGTTTCATTTTACCTAATTTTTAATTAATCATAAAATGCAATTATGTTTAAGAAATAGGAATATAACGGCTACAATTACGATTCTAAACTAATTAGATTTCAAAAATACTTCTTTCTGATGACGTCCCCACTCTTTTGTTACCGTTTCAAGGAGGTGGACTCCTTGCATAACTCGTTGTTTATCATAATAATATTGTGAGCAATCATAAAATCACGAAGAGCTCATTTTTCATGACTTTACGACCGACATCACTGTTCTATTAATTAAAATTGTGTTCATTATAATATGATGATTAAATACCGCTACGAACTACTTTTAACATTTATGTTTTTTTACTTTTTTAAAATGTTTTTTTATAAGTTTTTTTTCAAACTTTTTAATGTTTTTATATTTTTTTTTGTTGGTGATACGTTATCGTTGTCCGAAACCTATCCTTATATACTAAGACAAAATTCATGTTGAACATACTACTTCTACTTTAAACGGCTCGATCTAGTCCCTCTAACTAATTAATATTA
This sequence comes from Delias oraia, assembly GCA_018230265.1. Classification (NCBI taxonomy): domain Eukaryota; kingdom Metazoa; phylum Arthropoda; class Insecta; order Lepidoptera; family Pieridae; genus Delias; species Delias oraia. The sequence continues at coordinate 19,016 of DWCF01003331.1, forward strand.
GAACTTGAAATGTCTCTACTTCATTACTTATAATTACGACTATATATATTACGACTATTAATTACGACTATTAAAAACATCAACTTTAACATTATATTAAATTGGAGGTGTTTTCCATAATCGCCACGTTTGGCTGATGGGTTGGCGATCACTGTAAGCTTTTATAGTACGCGGAGGAGGCTGCTTCCAGCCCTCCGGTTTGTCCCTTAGTCGCCTCTTACGACACCCACGGGATGATATGGGGAAGCGCAATTCTAAGCCGGCGCTTCACGGCATAATGGCGACTTTAAATTTTAAACAAATGGGACTAGATCTACATAATTTATAAGTTCGTCGTCGTTTTCAAAGTAACATCATTCCGTGATCGACTTGTATGACGTGAGATCACCGATTGAGACACGTTTTAGGCTTCCCATACTTATATATAGGATTCAACGCGGCCGTAAGTCGATGGAACTTGCTTTCAGGTTTTTGGGCTTATACACAGATATGTCAGAAATATACATATTTCTAAAACATACATTGTGCACGTACCTAAAATGTCGGCGTCGATGCCTAAAACCGTGTCTTATTCGGCAAACTCAGACAATGCCTTAGATTTGTCATCAAATGCGGGTCGGTTTCGGTGTGATATGGTGCAGTTCGATGTGTTCAGTACTACGTCGGCTCTGATAGGATTGTGATGGCTGGCCGTTCTCCCGTCGGAAACGGCTGTTATCGAAGGTCCATCGGCTGATGACGGGCTCGAGGCGACGTCGTCGCGGGTTCGGCGTGAGTGTACTGGGCGCGTGGGTGGTGGCCTCGGTGCATGTGCTCATGAATGAGGCGGCAGATAAACCTGGTGGCGATTTTTTTTATTCTGTAGCGGACAACGGCGCAGGTGGGTCTTGGGTTTAAGGGCCTCCGAAATTCTCACTCACTCTGGGAAACCCAGTACAAGTACCGTTTCACGCTGAGTATTCTGTGAGCCCGTGGTATCACTTCGAACGAACCGGCCCAATTAGTGCGTCA
>DWCF01003332.1:0-20017 GCA_018230265.1 Delias oraia
CTCAAGATCGCAGCGGGTGGGCGTCTTTGGAGGAGGCCTATGTCCAGCAGTGGACTTGAATGGGCTGATGATGATGAATTAATTGTATTTCATTAAACTCATTACATTTAATATTTGTTTGATTTAATTTTATAATTTAAATTCTCTATCAGAGCGAGAAGTATTATCAATATTTAATATAGTTTGAATGAATATCTAATTATTATGAATATTATGCATATACTTTAAAGGCCAGCAACATACTCGCAAGGGCTGTTGGTGTCCATGGGTGGAGGACCGCTTGCCCGAGGTGAGCCTCCTGCCCGTTTCCATTAAAAAAATAAACGCGTAGGAGATCGAAAAAATCATTGTAGCTTGATTATTGTTTCAAGACCTTTCAAACGTTTGAATGCTATCTGGCGCCCTGGGCTGTCGCCCAACCACGCCTTACCTTAAATATTGAATTGTTTTACCAAGCTCTGAATCAACATATTCTTAGCGGTTCTTCGAAACTTTCTCGTATCTCATCGTTATTTCTCAGACGTTCAACAGGCTGTCTTATAACAACAATAAGTATTTATTCATTCTAAGAAATGATTTTGCCTTTTTTATAGTATAGCGGATAACGACGCCGGTAGGTGTCTCCTATATGGTAAGAGAATATCGTGGCTCATGGACAACTGCACCAGAATCCGCGCATTGCTTGTGTTGCCGGCTTTTTACGCTGCTTAAGGGAAATTTTAAGGGCCTTCTTTATCCTCACTCACTCGGGGAAATACAGTAGAGGCACCGTTTTAAGTACAACTATTCCACGCTGAATATTTTGTGAGCCCGTGGTATTTCTTCGGACGAGCCGGCCAAATTAGCGCATTCCTATATGCTTCAGCATGTGCTCACAGTCAGCTAAACAGAAGGAAACTATTCCTGTAGAGTGTGTGTGGTATTCCGAGCAAGCCCATTTAAGGCGTTAGCAAAAGCTGGCTCTTCCACTGCGAAGACATTGTTGAGAGAATCAGCTGGCTTATGCCTCATATGTTTTCTCTACATATTTCTATTCTCTAATTATTCTACATCTCGTTTGTCTCTCTGTATCTAACTCGTGGTCTTTCAAATTGAAAATCAAACAATTTGTTTTAATTACCTGTATTTGTATTCGCACAACGTCTTCTTATAATAAAAGGATATCATATTATGTCACAGAATAATGAAGACACGTACTGTAAACAAAATTTCGATTTAGTCTTGCGTAAGATGATTCCTAAAATAATTGTAATATGATAAAAATATCATATTTTTACAATAGTTATATAGTAATAAGTAATAATAATAGTAATAAGTAGTTTGTACCAAATATTTTTTTTGTTAGAGGAAATAAATCTGATAACAATGGGTGAAGTAAAAGCCGCATAGAATAACAGTCATATCAAATTAAACACATACCCAGATTTGTGCGTTGGCAATAAAAATAAGACTCATAAAGAATAAAATATCCAATTGACAGTTGTAACTTATTGATGTTAACATGCAATATAGAAATTCTTTTAATGGAAGGCTCTTTATAGCACAAAGAACTCTGTCTGAGTATCATACATTGACAATAAGAGGGTTTATTCATAGAAATTCATCTGAAGTGTAGCAAACTATACAAACTTAAAAATGAAAAGCACAGAACACCAAAATACCTACAGTATTAATGAAACGTTTAAGATAATTGATCTGTCAGTATCAAATATCAGAGTGAAGAAAAAGTATTAATTGAAGATAAATCTTTTGGAATAGTTCAAACCATCTATTAACTGTAAGAATTATTAATGTGAAACCTTTGAAGTTGTTTGTTTACTCTTTCCCGCGAACTGGATTTTAATGAAACTGTACACTAACATAGCTTGGTAACATAAATTTTAAAGATACGCAAAAAACTCAAAAAAATCACAATTAAAGAATACTCAGCGTGAAACGGTACTTGTAGCGTGTTTCGCAGAGTGAGTGATAAACGTAAATTAACTTAGTTCTGGGATTTCAATATAGCCGAAATATTTTTTAGGCTTTTTGTTTATTCTATAGCGGACAACGGAGCTGGTGGGTCTCCTACAATGTAGGAGAACACCGCTGCCCATGAACAACTGCGCCATAGTCCGCGCATTGGTAGTGTTGCCGGCTTTTTATTCCGCTTAAGCGGCACTTTTATTTATACCGGGGACTGAACCCAATGTTCTTGATTTCTTCTCACTTCTTTTATGATTTTCAGCGCACGAGCCAGCCGAATTGGGCCATCATCCAAGAGGCCATCATTCATCATCCATCATTGGGCCATCAACTTATGCTGTGTTTTACAGAGTGAGACTCTTAAAATAATACCTCACATTTGTTTAAAAAGCTCGCAATAAAAGAACAAAAAGCGACACTTTCAAATACAAAACTAAGAAATGTAACGTTTCAAGAACTAAGATAGTGCCGCTTGATACAAGTTTCGTTTCACCCCTTTGTTAAATACGATGAGTCGATATACGTGGGTATACAATACGTAATACACTGGATGAAAGGTCTCTATATATTTAAATGGAGACATTTAATTTCTCCAGAGAACAATTTTCTCTCTTAAGATTTGAAGTAGCAAAGAACAAAATTGACCGTTCAAGCCGAGTGTTTGATGAGTAATTATGTAAGTCTTGAGAAATTTAAGTCAATAACTAACATTGCACATAATTTAAAAACTTGTCAAGTTTAAACTTTATCAATTTATGTAAAATTGACACTTTTTTGAAACAAATTTGACTGCATTAAAATATTTGTAGCATAAAACTTATTAAATTCAATAAAAAAACTTAAATTAAATTAATTAATTAAATTAATTTTTTTATTGCACGAGTCAAGTGGAGCCTCAATCTGCGCTTTGTGTTACCGGCTTTTTAATTTTTTTATGGTATAGCGGACAAAGAAATAGGCCTGTGGGTGTCTTATATGCACGCCGTTGCGTCAGTGCTTTGGTTGTGTTGACGGCTTTTTACGCCAGGTAATCGAGATTCTTAAAGAACCTGCAATGTCCTCACTCACTCAGCGAAACACAGTAGAAATTTCGTTTCAATTATAACTACCATTTCACGCTGTATTGAATATTCTGTGAGCCCTTAATTTTAATTAGATACTTTTTTTTATTTAGATGTTTTTATTAAAAAATAATAAAATCGTGAACGAACACGATTTAATCCAATAAAAGAGGTTTACTCTATGAATATAATCTCATACAAATGCAAATTGTCATTGTTCATAAAGTATTTGTAGCATGTTACGGTTAGGATTTTTTTAACTTCAAGTAGATAATTGAAAATAAATTCTAAGCTTTATAATAATTTAATTATTTTGAGTGTTAGATGTTTATGACTTATTTTTATTTCTTAATATATTTTTATTTATTATGTAGAAAAAAAAACTTAGAAAAATAAATGAATATCGTTTGAAAATAATATTTTTTTATATGTATATAGAATAATTTTAACATTATCAAAAATAACACAATGTCACTTCATTTATATTATCTTAGAATAACGCTTTTGGCCGTCAGTCTGTTATACAACGTAGCGCGGGTGCTACGCGCGTAGTCGCTACGAAACTGTGTAGTCGTGTAAAGTTATCGTGCTACGAAAGACGCTATTATAATATATGTTTAAAATTAATTATTAATAAATTTTTAAATATTTTTGACTCAGTATAAAGTGAGTAAAAAATCCTGTTTTCGTAAAATGTAGAATTGAAAATGGCGGGGATAAATTTAAGTGTAGAGACATCAACTTTATATATTGATAGGCAATTTTGGGATTATTTTGATGGAAATTCGTCAATAAATGTGACATTTGAGGATATTATACCACGAGATCAGAGTACAGTGATTGCCACGTATGCTGCACTTATGGCCATGGGTGGTTTAGGCAACCTGGCTATTCTGGTGACGCTAGCCAGGTCCAGACGAAGGAAGTCCAGGGTCGATATGTTGATGACCCACCTGGCAGTTGCTGATGTATGTGTTACGTGTGGAGTTATTCCTTTAGAGGTAAGGTTTTAAACATATTTAGAAAAAAAAATATATACAAAACCTGTAATACAAAAAATACAGAAATGTAGATTTTTGACTTTATTATTTGTTGTATTTAATTTGCTTAGATATTTAAACAATGAGTAGATACTAAAACATTAATTAAAACTTAATAATATTCCTATTTTTTGATGCGGTTAAAAGTTAAGCGCTATTGTCTCAAGGGTGATATGTTAAATTGGATTTTGTTTGAGTATAATCTTTATCCAAAGCAATCTTTTCCCGTTCAACAAATTTATATTCGACTAAAGGAAATGTCGTTATATATTCCTTATTCATTTTTTCGCTTCATACTTCATTACAAGTCCAAATACCTTTGTAAATTTCAATCACAAGTGGCATTGTCGCGCGCTTTTTTAAAGCTAAGGGGATCAAATGAAGAATATATGTAATATTTATTGTAGGGACATACAGAAGTAGCACTGTACATCATTGGGGTTTGTTTTGACTGAAAAATATCGAATTAGATGTCTTTTATACTTTTTTCTTCCAATTTCAATTACCAGTATTTGAAGGTTCTGATCAGTCAATTGTCTAACCTTATTTATGGTATAGCTTATGTTAAGAGATACCATCGCCCATGGACAATTGCGCCACAGAGCACGCTTTTGTTATTGTTAGCAGGATATTTCAAGGGTCAATATCTTTACTCTCTTAGCGAAACAGTACATGTATCGATTCACATTGAGCATTCTGTAAGCTCGTGGTATCACTTCGGATGAACCAGTCCAATTAGCGTGTTAGCATATCCTCCTTATCGTAGCCTTATAAATTATTGAGCTTTGTCCTGAGTGAGAAAAAACTTCAGCTAGTTGTATTTTGTACCTATTGCCCAACTATTATTGCTTCAATTGTTATCAGCAAAATTTAAAGGTTCTATGCAGATCATCACACCTTTTCTATATCACGCTGTAGCTTCAGCTTCCGCAATAATTAATTTATCCGGAGTGTTATCACGATCTCACAAGTAACCAGGGTGAAATAGTTCTTATATTATTCATTGAGATATTGGACACTTATCTAGCATATTGCTTAATTAGCGTAAAAAAAGCCAAAAGCAATATTATAAAGCATGAATTGTGGCGCATTTGTCCTTGTTTCACGTCAAATCAGAGGATCCATTTGCCTGGACATAAATTGAAAGTCCAGCTAACGTAGTTCTTCCATCAGCTACTACAGGATTCTATATTCTGCCGTTTAGATACTATTACCATCTTCTTCAATTTATACGTATTATTTATTTATAATATTCTCCATTATTACATAGTAAATAATTTGAGAGAGGATCAATATATATGTAATATTCCACATTATTTAATTTATATCTGCTGCTGCATATTAGACAAAATATTTATTGCTAATAATTTAAGTCACGTTTTTTCTAATTAGACAGAGACGGCACATCAATTGACTTAAAGTATTCAAAATTAAAGAAATGTACTAACCATTTTTTATAGTACAGCGGACAACTGATTTGGTGGGTTTTTTATTCTATTACGGACTACTGAGCAGGTGGGTCTCCTATATGGTAAGAGAACATTACCACCCATGAACAATCACGCCACACTCTACGCATTGGTTCTGTTGCCAGTTTTTCACACCGCTTAAGCGGCATTTTTAAGGGCCTCTAATATCCTCACTCAGTGAAACACAGTAGAAATACCGTTTCACGTTTTCTTTGAGCTCGTGGTATCACTTCTGACGAGCCGACCAAATTAGTGCGGTAGCATGGCTTTTCCAAGGGTGCTACTGAGTTACTTATTATAAATGTGCTTTCGGAAATGCGAAAATTGCAAATTTTAATAAAATAACGTGAAAGAAGCCATTTATTAACATATTTAAAATTAAAGTAACTGTTCACGGATATACCCAGATCTAAGAACACTCAAGAAACACATTTCTAAAGTAGCCTACTTAATAAGCGCAAAAGTTTGTATATCTGTTTGAAATGCTTTCGCACTTAAAAGTTCTGTATCCGTTAAATTTTGCTGTAGTTACAGATGGGACTTTGACATACTTTGCTAATATCGAGACCTTCCTAAAACTTCATATGTCGGCATTAATCCAAAATGTTATAATAAAGTAAAATCGTCTGGTACGTTGTCATATCTCATCCATTGGTTTAGACATAATCTTGCCTTTATCAACGCGCGATCTCGCCTGTAATCAATTTTGGAGAGACTTAGAACAAAAATAGATTTAAGATCTGGATCTTAAATCTATATTTGTTCTAAATCTATATTCAGACATATATGTATATATACAAATCAGTGTCTTTTTGAAAAATAATTAAACATAATATTTAATAAAATCTTTAAACTCTGAGTACTTTTTTTTAGGTATTATATACCAAGCTCTATATAGAATCAATATTTCCAAACTTAAACAAATTGGAGATCTAAAAAAAGAGAAAAACTCCATCTCTTAGAATGCACTCAGCAGGTATTCGTGGATGTTGGACTTATCTAAGATGCCATTTGCCTTCCATTTTTATTATAAAATAAAAGCTATCAAACAATATCAAAGCTTTCACAATATAATAATCGTGACATAAAATGCTATTAAACTCCACGGGTCAGGCCTTCCTCGCCATTTCTATTGGACCCACTTATATTGACCACTATCAAAGAGGTCTACCCGAAAACAAGAAATTTCATTACACCAAGCCCAATTGTTTAATATTAACCAAACTGAAACACTAAATTCCAAATTATAAACTCTATATGATATCTTTTCTACTGAGTGATTTATAGCTGTAAATCAATAATTTAAAGAAATTGTATTACTTTGGTACATACATACATCGCTTAAGTACGCAATACGTGGGCGTTTTTGAGGGACATCCCTGCTGGACATCCAGCAGTGGAATTTGATAGGCTGATAATGATGATTATAATAATGATATATATATATATATATATATATAATCACAACAAACAGTAACATAGCAAATCTAAACATAATAATAATTTAACCCATGATGCTTTTCATAGATTAATACATACAATTTTTTTTTATTCTATAGCGGACCACGAAGCAGGTAGGTTACTTGTCATATTCTGCGCTTTAATTGTGTTACCGGCTTTTTAAACCGTTAAAGCGATATTTTTATGGGCCTTAGATATCCTCACTCACTTTGCGAAACACAATACTAGTACCGTTACACGTACACAGTATTATGTGAGCCCGTGGTATCACAACTTACGAGCCGGCCCAATTGGTGCGTCCGCAAATGCATCAGCATGGCTTTCCCACAGGTGTGACAGTATTAAGACACTCGCCCGGCCACTGTCAAGTCCTTCCAGACACCGAATAAATTATAAATTAAATACACTTTTAAAACCATTTAGCTATGAGGCTTTCAAAATAATGTTAATTATAAAGGTATAAGATAAGTTTTTAAAGTGAAATGAATAAGAATTAGTGTGAGGAAGAGTTAACAAGGATTGTGAACACAAATATATGTATATAAAAAAAGTGTATATAAATAATGTGTATATAAAACCTTTGTTAATAAAAACTGTGTATATAAAAAGAACGTAATTCATTTTACGTATCTAGTTGACATATTGAAAATAATTTTATCAGACGTTTTGCGGCAATCTCATGTTATAGCCTAATCATAAAACGGCAAATGTTAAGGTTTCACGTCGACTGTGAATAACATCAAATTATGTAGGATACTTACTATTGGGAGCGTCATAAATAATCTCGATAGCGACCCCCACTTTATTGAATCGTGCTTAAATGTGGAAGGATTCATTTGAAATATTTACTTGAGAAAATAATTTTATTCACTATTTTTTTAAATATATAACGTCTGCTATACAATCTATTATCAACTGCGCAACACGCTGATGCACTAATGGGGCCGGCTCATCCGAAGTGTTACCATGCGCTCACAGAAATCTCAACGTGTCAGAATTCTCCCGACAATTCAACCAAAGCGTAGAGTGTGGCGCGGTTGTTACTGCGCGGCGATGTTCTCTTACCATAAAGGAGACCCACCACGTTGTTCGCTATATTGTAAAAAAACAGCCATTTGTTTGGTAGATAAAACAACAGGCTTGATAATAAAAGATAACTATCGCTTATTATTATTTACGCAACAGTTGGATTTCTGTGAGTCCGTGGTATCACTGCGCACAAACAGATCCATATAATGCATCACCATCACTCACCAAAAATGAAGATAATGTTAAGACACTTATCCGGTTACTACCTAGGTCTTCCAAAGACCAATTAAATTGCAAATTCTATTCATACCGGAAAACAGTCCCGATATGGTAGGCGTCACGGTACCTACAAAGTTTGGTCACGACTCAGCCAATTCTATAGTTCAACGACCTACAACAGATCTCTGAACCAATAAGCCTTCTTCCTGTTTTGCATATCTTGTTACGGAAATACAATGGGTCGCCCTTTCCCAAGTTGGTTGGAAATCCAATTCAGGCATGCCATGTTTCACATAAGATATTGAAATCTTATTCAAGCATGTGTCATTCAAACATGAATGGCACATGTTTAAATCGATGATTGATTCAACTATTTGGGTTTGGATATATTTCGTACTGTTATGATTATAATTTCATGTGCTAATTTATGAAATAACTTATTATATTATATACATTATGCTGGATGCAGGTAGTCTCCGACACGTATTCATAGAAGTTTAAGGGGGAGGCCTATCTCCAGCAGTGGACGTCTTGCGGCTGAAATGATGATGATTATATACATTTTTATGGTATTGCGAACAACGGTGCAGGAGAGTCTCCTATATAGTAAGAGAATACCGCCGCCCATGAACAACCACCAACCGCGCCATAGTATGAGCTTTGAATATGTTAGAGAATTTTATGCCACTTAATCTCAAGGTATTCCGGATCACAGTACAAGTACCGTTCACACTGAGAATTCTGTGTGGTCATGCTATCACTTTGAACGAGCCACAAATGGTGTAAAAAGACGGCAACGTAACCTAAGCGCGGATTGTAGTTGCTTAAACTAATACCTACTCCATTTCCCGCTATATTCAAAATATATTTATTAATGCATATAACATATAATTAACATAATATATTAATATTATATTATATTAACTATATCATTATATAATTAACAGTATTATTTTACTTTTTGCTAGTATAAGGCAGTATAGTATAGTATTTTAATAAGATATAATTGGTCAATTGTTGCACGAAATTGTGGTTTTTTATTTCAGTGAGTTCTGTTGAACACATTAAATATCAAAGGAGACCCTTTCCATTGTCCTAATACATCACACAGAGTGTTTGAAATCTGTATTCTTACGCAGAAGCTGTGGTCGTTGCTTAGTAACGTATGTATGAGATTAAGGAAGATTATAAGTAAAAAGAAGGAGGAAAAAGCGAACTTATTTTTGGACTAAACGTTGGTATAGCAACATCGCGACAATAGAGCCAATATTTTGAGTTTTATATACATTTGTAAACAGATTTCTAACACAAAACATTAAATGCCAAGGTGTCATAAAGCAACCGTATCTCCATGGATGCCGAGAGTTCTATTTCAGGTGTGAATAGAATTTCTAAGTTGCGTTTGGTTTTAGAAGGGCTTGACAATTACTGACTGAGTGACCTAACTCTGTCTCCATCGTGCCATGAATGGGCCAGCTCGTCTGGAATAATATCACGATCTCATAGAATACAAGCATAAAATAATAAGAAATAATTGCACTATGTTTCGGTGAGTGAGTAAAGATACAGTAGGCTCACCAAGCTAGCCTTTTCAGTGCATAAACAATGAACATCATAACCAAAGCGTGGATTACGGCGCAATGCGGTGATATTATCATTCACGATCCCCGTAGTATATATTTACCCCGTGGAAGAGCCATGCTGAAGCATATTACAGTTGTATATGAGTCCGAAGTGTAACCACGGGCTCATAGAATATTCAGCGTGAAGCGGTACTTGTTCTGTTATACTGTGTTTCGTTAATGAGGATATCGAAGGCTCTTAAAATGCCGCTTACGCGGCGTAAATAGCGGCTACACAAGTAATGCTTGGACTGTGGCGTGGTTGTCCATGGGCAACGGTGTTCTCTTATCATATGGGAGACCCGCCTGCTCCGTTGCCTTCTATTTTCATTAATTTTCATAGCAAAAGTATCCTGGAAAGATCCATAGGTTTTGTGAAACGGTTTGAGCTTGGCAAACTTCGCATATTCTCAGTCGAATATAATGAGGCCATATCCGCACGTGTTTGAGGAAACTCTTGCCGTGCTATAAGAGATTAATTGCAACATGAAATGGTCCTTCTATCCACTAATCAACTGAATGTATTCTAATACGCTATAAATAAATGTCACGCGCGGCACGCTTGCATTAATTGAGCTGCATATTATAATACACTACACATGATGAAAAAGGTATAGATTTATCGTATGAAGATTTTTTATGGTATAGCGGACAACGGAGCAGGTGGGTTCCGTATATGGTAAGATAACACCGGCGCTCATCACCAGCCGCGCCACAGGCTGCTGAACTTTGGTTGTGTTACCGTTTTTTCACGCCTTTAAGGGGCATAATTTTAACCTCACTCACTTATTGAATCACCTCACTCACTCAATCACGTGAGTGAAAAGCGGTGTTAAACACCGGAAACACGACCGAAAGACGGATTTTGGCAAAGAGCAATTGTAGAAAACTAATTACAGGAAATGCTGGATCAAATTAGATGAAGCCCATCCCCAAGTAGGGATTCCTTAATCTTACCTGCCTAATCTTATAACTGGTACTTAATAATGATAAAATACATTATGTGATAAGAAAAAGGCTTTACTACCGTCTTATTACGACATATGATTAAGAATTGAAACTGTAATTTGTATCTTCGCTACAGTTTAAAAAAATATTTAGACTTATTTTTAACATTATTTAAAGACAATTTGGTTTTTATAATTTTCATCCATATCACCTCGATGTTTGTTTTTCCATAAATGAGAATTTTTTAGGTCAAGGAAAAATCTGAGGCTTGTTGCCAATAGCGGTTTTTTAAGCTACCATAACGCCGTGCATATGAAAAGAATTTATAAATTATATTCGATCTTTAAAATCTTTCAATTCGATCTTTTCAAGGATCTTTCTTGAAATAGTACTTGTACAATGTTTGAATGAGTGATATACCGGAGGAGCACTTAGTACTCCCGCTTAAGTAGCGCAAAAAGCCTACCCAACCAAAGCGTGGTTGTCGATAAGCGGTTAATATTCTACCTATTTCCGCTAGATCATAAAAACTCGTACTAAATATACTTTTCATGAATGTATCTGTATAAATGAACTTTGTAGACTCTGTATTTTACATTCAATTAACAGGTTTAGGCTACAAAAGAGGTTGTTATTGTTGACCTTACAATAAAAGCAAAATAAACAAAAACCTTTTTCATTTGGTAAACCTTACGCAATTTAAATTACCACATATCACAAACACTTTTATGTACATTTATTTACACACGGTACACACAATTTGAAACCCTTCTACGCCATTATTGTCTTTTTCGTGGTTAGAACAAAAATCCTTTAAAGCAATTCATTATAGATTTTATTACATTTTTTATGGTGTAGTGGAAAACGGAGCAGGTATACATTATGGTATATGTGGTATACCAAACAATGTCGATCTGTGATATAGACAACGCGAAAAATCTAGCATTTCATAAAAATCTTAGTATAAAATAAACAAATTTCATGAATTAATAGCAAACTTTCACTCGTCGGTGAGCCATGCTGAACTCGGACTCGGAACGGACTCACAGAATACTTGAAACGGTGCTCCTACTGTGTTTCGCTGACTAAAATAATGACATGTCGTTCTGTAAGTTGTGAGCTGGGATCACATTAGTAGTAAATGTATAAAGTGTAGGAGGGTTCCGATAATCTGAAACCTTTTAGCCAATTGTCCCAACATGATTCCTGATTTAATATCTTCAGCGTTAATAAGCTTAACCCGCTAAGTACCAGCGGTAGCAGCCTCCGTGACGAGCGCTCTCTTTATTGACTCATGTGTGATATCCGAACACAGAATACATAGACAATTTTGATAAACTTGATGTATATAGAGGAATATCGGTGTAATTGAGCGTAGTGTAATTTATTTGATATTATTTTATGTTATTCAACCTTTAATATTATTGTAATGTGATCCAAAAATAATCAAATTAGCTTGACAATATTAGTGCACTAGCGAGGATTTATTAAAATGGAGTTAAATGAATGGTCAAGCCCACGCAAGCAGCACGAGCGTAAAATGAAAATGTAGCGTTGAAAATCGGGTTAGGAAAATACTATGATCTGGGTACTTGTTATGTCATGGTATATGGAAGATAGTAAGTCTTGTTTAATCTTCTTGTCATGTTGATCTGTAAATAAAATTTTTATTTTAGTATGGTATTTAGGCCTATGAATGTCCAACAGTGGACTTTAATGGGCTGATGATGATGATAGTATTTCTCTACAAATTATATAAATCACTATTTTATTCGCATCTAAACATAGAAAGATGACATTTAAAGTATATAATTGAATTAACCATCATTTCAATCATATTTTCTTATTATTTTATCTATTTACATTTTAAAAAATCCGTGTTAGCCATGACGTCTGTCAAATTTATCTTAATTACCAGTAAGCTGTACATATTAAAGAAATATACTTTTTGTACATAAATAAACAACCAGCATCAAATAAGACTAAAATCTATTATTTTCATTTATCGTAATGTTTCTTATGAATTATTAATAAAGTTTAATAAATTTTTCATTTATTTTGTTATATAACTTAATGATTCTCACGTCTTCCTACTAACTGATTTATTAATTTTGTATCTTGCGCCTTTATTAAAAAAAATAATTTAATTATACAAATTAATTTTTCACGTCGGTACGTGCTTGAATATTCAAAGATATTTTGAAATAGAATATACAGTAAGAAAAATGAAATGTTGAAAATTCATTCACGTTCTGTTTGGATTGTCGACTGCGTGCACTGGACATGTTTGTGTAGGCTAAGATGGTTTATTGTCATCCTTTAAAAAGGTTCAACGTCAAATGTTATCTGTGGTGATTTTTGTCTATGACGCTAAATATACACAGACTAACGTATTACGTAAGAGTATAGTCTCTAGTAATATAATAAATGAAAAGATATCAGTTTTGGCGCCATCGCAAATAAGTAAGTCAAATTTTAATAACCTTGTCTAAAAAACTGTAGCCTCGTAGCTAAGTGGTTTAATATGTCTACCATGAAGTGAGAGGTTCGGATTTAAATCTCGGTCCGGACTATTATAATTTTATTTGGAGAGAGGATATCGGAGGCCCTTAAAAATGCCGCTTTATTAATATCCATCCCAAAATACAAATGCAAGACTGAATTTGGGTAATACTAATATACAAACTAATACCGTATAATTGTGCACATGGCATTGTGCTTAAGATAATTAACAATCTGACTTCCATGCTCATATGAATTTTAATTTCAAAGTACAATATTCCATCAAGAATTTCTTAAGATTTTCATATCAGCTTAAAGAATAATCTTGGTGATAATTCAGTAAACAAATTGATGAACGTTCCAATGCCTTTGACATTTGAAACAAGCATTCTTTGCAGATCACTCCGATTTTCATTCGAGAAAGTTTGACTCACTACTTCAAATCTTCGATAAAGTGAAATAGTTCTAATAGACTAATGTCTATTTTATCATCTATTGATAATGATTATTATAAAAATAATCTAATGATTATTTTAATTTATATAGTGAGCAATGAATGAGGTGACTCTCCGCAATGTACAACCGCACCACAAACCGCGCCTTAGTTGTTTTGACTTTATACGGCACTTAAACGATATCACTTGAAAGGCTTCTGATATCTTCATTGATTCAGCGAAACGGTTTGTTTATTTTAAATAATCTTTAGTAATGTAATATAATAATTATAAAAATAAAAATGTACATTATTAGATCCCATGATTTTATAAACATGACTTATAATGTTTATAAGAAAGAAATATTTTTAAAACTATAAACTTAAGATTACACATTAAATAATTCATTGAACACTATGCCGTACCACTACCAAATTAGCACTACTACATACTCAGTTTTTAACTTTATAAGGCAAAAGTTATAATATTTAATTATGTACTTTCGACAGTAGTTTCAGAACCTCGTAGAAAAGTCGTTAATAAGTCTACAACGAAGTGAGAGGTATCGGGTTCGAATCAATTCGGACAATTATAAATTATAATTTATTTTATATATTATTCGATCTCTGAAAGGGCTTTACAGAGGCCGGGCGAGTGTTTTAATACTGTCACACCCGTGGCGAAACCATGCTTAAGCTTATGCTGATGCACTAATATTCAACGTGAAATGGTAGTTATACTTGAAAAAGTGCTTCTAATGAGTTTCGCTGAGTGTGCGAGGATATCGGAGGCTATTAAAAATGCAGCTTAACTGGCGTAAAAAGCCGGCAACATAACCAATGGGTCAACTGTGGCGCAGTTGTCCATGGGCGGCGTGGTTGTCTTAGCATATAGAAGATCCACCTGTTTCGTTGTCCGCTTTGCCATAAAAATTGAGGTTATTTCCAAAAAGTTGCAGGAACTTACAAATTACGATGAGATTTTTGTGGTCGAGCTCAGACCCACTGGTACCTCCTCGCACGCGAATTCCCGTCTTGTTATTAACAACATACAGTCTAAAATCGCAATCGTCGGGAAATTTAAGTCTTCGCGCAAATAAACAACAAGACACCTTAACTATTCTGCGGATTAGAAATAGTTGTGCGGCAATTCGTACCAAATGTGTCATCATCGACATACGATAAATCTTGTTACGAATTTTGCAAATAGATTTTTTTTTACTTTTATTTATTTTTACAGCCAAACAAGACAGGTACTATTTCTCTCTAGATGTAAGCCCATGGTATCACTTCAAACGAGCCGGCCCAATCACAGCGTTAGAATATGCTTTGCATTGCTCTTCCACGGGATATTACGGAACAATTTTCTCCATACAAACTATTAGAGTACGTATAATATATCGCCATTATTAAATATATTATTAAATATAATAGATACAATATATTTCGATGATGTGTCCTTCTTACATAAGAGTATAAAAAAACAAATTTACGCTATTCTCAAGCTTACGGAACATTCATATTATAACATGTTCATTTAAAATTTAAGTTAATTTAAAAACATCTCCACAATTACGAAATATTAATATGTTATTAATTTTGATTAAAATATAATATTTAAAAAATTCAAATAAGGTTTTATTTTGAGCTTAAGTTTCCTCTTTTCGAAATTCCAGAGTTGAAATATACACTCGATCTGAACCTCCGCTGGGGACATTTCAATCTATGTGCCCATTGTTTGAATGAGCGAAATTCAATATTTTCAAAACAGTATATTGTATAATAGAATCAGAATATTTTATTATCTTCGCTTGTTAATTATAATTAGTGTTTAAAAAATAGAAATTGTGGATAACATTAAGGATTGCAGTTTTCAATTCAAAATAATTTTCACACTTTAATAAAATCGAGAATAACCAATTCTTTATTATTTAGCAGACAAAAGTCTTAAGGTTAGATCTAGGGAATGAAATAATAAATTAGTTTTAAAAAATAATGATTATTTTGATATTCAAATTGTATTCTATTAACAAACGAACCGAAAAATGGACAATAATTGTATTTTATCAAACCAAGAAATTTCCAAATTACATTTTACGCTAACCATTTTGATGTTCAACGATCGTAGTAATATAAAATCAATAAATATATTCACATTTATTATAAATCAATTACAGTTTTAATTAAAACTAGATACAAACCTTACAAACTCATACAACTTTATATACGGACTGCGTTCAAAATGCTCTATAAAGAAAGCCTTCACTGGTTTGTATGGAAGCCCATATTTAATGCATTTGCATCCCCCTTTTACGAGAGGATATATGGAACTACGTATTATGCCGCCGTTGTCCATGGGCGGTAATCTCTTACCCCAGAGGAGACCCGCCTGCTCTGTTACCCACTATATAATAAAACAAAGAAATAGAACTTGAAATTTATAAAGCCCTTTTAATTTTTTTTCTCCATTTTATTATCTATTCAAGTTTTCTAGGACTTTCCTTATCAGGTGTTTTAATTGGTTTCAATATTTTTGCACAGTTTCCTTACTACACAGAGTTTATATAATTAGTTTGTAAACTTGCCCGTGTTGTTTCAAATTGTGTTATATTCCAGCTTTAAAACTAATTTTTCATTACACAATCCTTTAATAGAAAAACTAACAGAAAGCTTTTACATTGTTACCTCCAGGCAGCGGTCTGTGGCAGTCATGCAATTTTACGCGTGGTATTCTGTGGCATTTAATTGAATAAATGTGAGTTTTAGCGCCATCACAACATGTTTTACATTTTATAAAAACTATGCATCTCGAGGTTTTATGTGTAAAATTGGAGCAGTTTTATGTATAAATTGTTTAGCAATATGAAACATAATGATTGTAAAGATAAACGTGATTAATTTTTGGTAAATATTTTCTATACACAACAAGAAAAGTTTACTAAGGATAAAGCTCAAAAAGATGGGTATCCACGGTCGTGAGAGCTTAAAAAAATGTTATGTTAAAATAGCAATCTATATTCTAAGTAAAAACAGGTTGGCTGAATTTGATTTTAATACTCTTTGATCTTCGAGAAGGATGACGAAAATAAACCTTCAAAACTGCAAGACACATTTTCATTACTTAATATACTATAAATAAATAAATAATAATAAAACAATTTGATGCGCTAGTATAAGATAAAAGCTATACGCAATAAATAGGCGAAAGGAATAAGGAATCGGAAAGCTTCGCAGCTTAATGGTTTTAAAAGTGTACCATGAAGCGAGAGGTATCAGGTTTGAATCCCGGTCCGGACAATAAGTCAATTTATAATTTATTCGGTCTCTGGAAGAGCTTGACAGTGGCCGGCCGAGTGTCTTATTGTCGCATCTGAGGGAAACTCAAGCTTAAGCAAATGCTGATGCACTGATTGGGCCGGCTCGTCCGAAGTTATCACTTCGGACACTGAATTTTACGTATATCACGTAGAGATGCTATGCTATGCACACAGGCTAACAGAATATTCAGCGTGAAATGGTACTTGTACTATGTTTTGCAGAGTGAGTGAGGATATGGAAAGCTTAAAGGTGACGCTTAAGCGACGTAAAAAGCCGGCAACACAACCAATGCACGGATTATGGCGCGATTGTTCTCTTATCATATAGGATCATCTGCTCAGTTGTGCGTGATATAATTTAAAAAAGGCACCGAACATTTAAATAAAATATATAATTTAAAGCTTCATTGTTAATAATAAAGAAAGGAAGAGAAATTATGAACTCCGAAAAGAAAATGTGTAATACGCACTTAACATTTGTGGGACGGGAAAATTTCTCAAGGAAGGAAACGATTAGGTTAAAATATTATTTGCCCTGATACAATATCCTTGTTATTTTGCTGAGTTTGTATCTGAGAGAGCAGATCAGTCAGTGAAGTGATATTTGCAAAATACGTATTTGACGGCGTTTCGATGCTTCGAGTGTCAAGAAACGTCAAAAAGACAGGGACATTGGTCAAACAGTGATTTTTCTAGACGTTTCTTCACGTTCTTTATCTTTTTCACCTGGGAGAAAATTCATTTTTTTCAATTCTACCCATTGCTAGCAGTTTATCATAAAAACTCCATTTATATACAGCTATAAAACATAAAATATAATGTGATGTTAGATAATAATACAACACATCACTTGTTACTTTGCCGGCAAAAAGAAATTAAGTCTGGAAAACAAGAAATTACTTAAATAAAATATGTAGATAGCAATAAAAATTGTAATAGACATTCTCTTTTAGAATTCGACTGTAGTTGGAGGACTTGTGTCAAATTGTGACTTCTAAAATATGTGGAATATCCTTTATGTATTCATAAATATGTCAAAGATTTTGTTATTTGTAAACGCTGTATTTTAAATATAGCTATTAGAATAGCTCACCGGTGGGACCCATGCTGAAGCATATGCTGACGCACTAGTTGGGCCGCCTCGTCCGAAGGCATACCACGGGCTTACAGAATATTCAGCGCGAAACAGTACTTTTTATTTGTTTCGCAGAGTGAGTGAGGATATCAGATACCCTTAAAAGTTCCGCTTAAGTTACGTAAAAAGCCGGCAACACAACCAATGAGCGGAATGTGGCGCGGTTGTCCATGGGCCGTGGTGTTCTCTTACCATATAGGAAACTCGCCCGCTCCGTTGTCCGCTATACTATAAAAAATAGAAACTAGCAGATATTGAAGAACAATTAAGTTTTTTGTAAGGGCATGACGGAGCGAGTTTGGAATCATCATCATCATTTCACCCGTAGGACATCTACTGCTGGACATAAGCTTCATGGCCTCCATGCGTACCTTCGGAGGCGACCTGCATCTAAGGTCTTCTGGCGAAATTTATAAGGTCGTCTATCCACCTAGTGGGACCTACGCTGGTCCTACGCTGCGCTTGCAAATTGGTGGTCTCCACTGTACCACTTTTCGGCCCCATCGGCTGATGTAAGTCTGATGACCTTACCAGCATAATTACCTGCCCATTGTCACTTTAGCTTGCTTATTCGGCGGCCTATGTATGCTATGAATTTAGTTCGTCTTCAGATGTACTTATTTCTGATTTGATCACGTAGAGAAACTCGAGTTTGGAACAAACAGGTAGAAATAAAGGGTCGGCAATCCTCAACGAGTCGTGAATAAAGACATACATTTTTGTATCGCTGAGTTTATGAATCGGATGTCTTTGAAATTATGCATAAGCATGTAAGCAGCGTAAAAAGGCGGTAACACAAGTAATGCGCGGACAGTGGCGCGGTTGTCCATGGACAGCAGTATTCTTTTACCATACAGAAGACCCACCTTCTCCGTTCTCCATACCATAAAAAAACTTATAACCTCCCTCTTTATTTTTCTGGATTTATGAATACTCAAACTTTATTGAAGCAATTTTAAAAAACCTGAATTAGGATTTTTCCCTTAAATATACTTACATATAAAACAATTAAATTAATGCAATTATTCTGTTTTAATAAAATTGTAAATAAGTGATTATATGTAAATATCTATATTTCTCGTTTGATATGATAGCGTATAGAAATATCAGTAATATTGAATGAAAGTTACCATCAAGTATCCGTCGGTGGATACATACTTCACAAATATTGAGTAAAAGTATCGGAAGTATTATTTTACCCCCATTTACGTCACCGCGGTTTAGTAATATCTGCTATTCATGTGAACTGTAATTAAACCGCAAACTCAAATTACGTCGCAAACATTTATAATCACTTTGTAATTACATATATATAGGCTGATGATGATGGTGATGATGAACTAAGTTCAAGATTCTCATCACAAGAGTAAAGTATCTTCTTAAACTTTTCATCAGGTTTAAGAGAGATCTAAATTTAAACGACCATTTGAGTTTTTAGATTTTTTGATGTAACCTTTTTTGTGTAACTTGTTTCCATTTAATTGGGGGGTGTTAATTTTAAATTTAAATTTTTTTAAGATTGGCGCGATTTCTTTAAACCTTTTTTTCACCGAGTTGTATCAAATATGAATCGTTACTTAAAGCTTTTATGATCATACCCTTAAAAACATACCTGCTATTTACCTTTAATGGTGAAGAATTAGTGTTTAAATCTTCGACTAATACTTTTTCGCCAATTTCGAATTTTTCCCTAAAACCTTTTTTAAATTCTCGCAAATAGTCATTTTTAGCTTTTTCTTTATAAGATTCGTCTACTTTATCATTCCACATTTCATTCGGTGTGCATTGTAGTGCTCTATGGTATGTATTATTAATT
>DWCF01003333.1:0-20016 GCA_018230265.1 Delias oraia
ATTCTGTGAGCCCGTGGTATCACTTCGGACGAGCCGACCCAATTAGTGCGTCAGCATATGCTTCAGCATGGCTCTCCTACGTGTGAAATTGATGTAATTTTTACAACATTAATAGCTGAATTTTGGTTGAATTAATATTTTATTACTGCTCTATTACAGAATTGCCCTTCTTGCGCGTTGGGTACAAATGCGATAGTATGGAGTACAGATGTCTAGTACTGGATGCCCAATTAATATCGTATTCCAATAATGTAAGTTTTATTATTCTTAGAAAAATTATCTCAGTATAAACAACCGTGAGTTTTTGGCTTCAATATTAATAAAATCAGAAAAGAGTGTTTAAATTTATCATATGTAAGATTTATCAACTTCTGTTGTCATAGATGTTAAACAAATGGACAGATTAAAATGCAAATATAATTTGCGATGCAAATGCTGAGTTGAATACGAGTATAATTGTTATTAAAAAATCTTCAATTTTCTATAAAATTTGGTTGAAATTAATTATTTCTGTGTTTAAATATATTTTAATGCATGTAATTCCTAATTATGTGATATATAATATCTTTTGTTTCAGCTATGGCCTCCACCGACCTCACTTGGTGCCTTCCTTATATTAGAATTAAGCGATCTGTATATACTTTGTATAAAACGTTAAGACATTCATAACATACTAAAAATATTTAACGACGTATCGAACAAAGTACCTTTTCGACGTGTTTGAATTAAACGAGTTTCTTCCGTGCCAATTGTTTCGATTTTTTCTGTAAATAATAATCGTAGTTAGCGAAATCGATCATTTGTACTAGAATTATCATAAATCGACTTTCATTAAAGTATTATATATGTATCTTATTTAACGAATGACATTCATGAAAGAAATAAATGGATATTTAATTTAGTTGAATTTTTATTAGTAAATTATACTCAAAATTAAAAAGTATTTAATCGATTTTTCCCGAGTCTTTTTCTTAACAAGAAAAAATGAGAGTTCATTCAAATCATTTGAGCTCTTTTTCATTTTTTTGCCTTGGCTGGAAAATAATAACAGGACCACTAAAGCAATAATAATTTTTTTACAAATGAAGTTTTCATCTCTGTCTTATCGGTCTGTATCTGTGGAAATGTATAATTCTAATTACAAAATATAGTCAGCTATAGAAACCGACAATCTAAAATGACAAATTAAGATTCTAAATCAAAAATAATTGGATTATTAAATAACCATGTAAAACCCTATAAAACCAGCTTAATTATACTTTTACTATAAATAAATAAATTTCGGCACACAGTTAAATGTAATATAGTAAGTTGCAAACATAATTTCATTATGATTTGTTCGGCAAAGCTTTACCAAATTGTTATGATTACAGGTCATTCGAACGACCAGTCTCTACCATAGAGACTGTTGCAGCTCCTCAACTTCAAGCACTCGTTCAAAAGCATGATGGTAGAAGAAAATATTGAATTAATATGTGGTCAACACCATCAAAGTAAAGAACCATCAGAACTGTCTGAAGTTCGTAAAAAAGTAGATTTTGTTTTATCTAAATGCTCATGCCTAGAGTGCGATTCGCTCCACTGTTTTAAACTCCGACATGGTCAATATAATAATCTATGTAACTGCTCTAAGAAATCACTACGATGCTGTAGCAAACTCGATAAATCTTATCGCGAAAATGAAACGGAAGTCAATTTGAGTTTGATAAACGAAATCAATAAAAGTGTAGACATCTGTAGTAAAGTTAGCAACCATGAGATTTTTAACTCTGAAAATAGTACAATTGATATTATTAATTCCAATTGTGAATCTCAAGATAGTTACAGATATCAGGAAAGTTTAAGCGATGTAAAAATAATGATAAATTCGCCATTAAGTTTCAATGAGAATAGAGCAAATTTAAGCGCCCAAATAATGAAAGCAGGCTACATTCATGATATTAGCGATTGTGTATCATTTAACGAGTCGTACAAGGAAACAGTGAAGGAAGTTAAAGATATTAAAGAATATATTTATACCAAACTAAAGGAAATATACAACGCCTGCAGCTGTAAAGTTTGCGAATGTATTCCGACAACACCTCTGTTTGCAACAAAAGGCATATGTTCATGTAAGCCCTGTCAATGTGACGATTGTGAAAAACTATATCACTACTTTGGAAATCATCTTAAGGAAAAAACACACTCCGGATGTCCATGCATAAGATGCGACAGAAAAGACTGCAGAGCCATCACGAAATTAAACCATACTTGCAAATGCAAGCCATGTGACTGTCTCAAATGCACAGAAACTAATTTTAACAATTGTAAATGTGTGCCATGTTCATGTCTCGAATGCAAATACAGGCCTTTTTTGACACAAAGCTTTGTTGTGGCGGCTGTAAACAACCATATGCGTGACCAGACGTGCGATTGCGATGCTCCGTGTGAATGTTCTAACTGTATTCCTACGTACGGGACAACAGCAACCTCGCAGGAACGGTCAGCAGGAACAGTGTCGCGTTCAATTTGCCCTTGTAATCCATGCACTAGTGATTCATGCCAATCTAATGGAGAGAGTTGCACATGTCGAATACAAAAGCACGTGATGTCTAAGCCTATCGAAAGAGGTCACCATGACTACGATATTCGTAGTGTTTTGTTAGATGAACATAGCATAATGCAAAGAAATTTGTATAAAGATGTGATATCAATGCACCCAAACGTACAGAAATTCTGTATCGGCGATGATCCGTCGTATTGTCGAAGAGCAAAGATACATCGATATGATAATTTATATAAACTTTCAAATTTTCCATCTGACGACAGTATAAGTAATTCTAGTAATAATACCGGTGATTATTTTGACTGCGGTGGAATTGAGCCATCAAAAAGTCAAACTTTAGATATGCACCCATTACAAAATATTATAGCCAATTACTGTTGTTGCGAGTTTTGCGAACGACAACACCCTGATTCTATAAAGTGTTGTATCGAAAATATAATTCAAAATTACATTTTGCCCAATGATAGGATCTCTATTGTAGACGAAATATGTCCAACAACACAAACGCAATCGAAATTGATATGTAAAAAGGATATTTCTGAGATTTCTCTAGAAAGTAAGCAAAACATGCCATTGTGCGTTCAATATACAAAAATAAATAATGCTTTAAATGACTTGAACGGAAATGTCGTCAGTAATAATTCAGCTCGTATCCTCAAAATAAATAAAAAAAGCACAGAATTGTCTCTATCACAACGTAAAAAGTTATATTGCGTTGCCTCTATTTTAAAGAATTTGTCCTTGTTTAGTGAAGGTTCTAACAGCCCTTGTAGGGACGACAGTAAATATTCGGCGTCATTAAAAACTTTACTGCCGGTAAATCAACTTCCACTGACATTAAATGATGCACCCGAGAAAATCAGTAATTCAGAATTTGAATCGTGGAGTGCCAAGAACAATTTCTCAACTTTACAATATTTCGACAAACTGTACGATGAAAACCAAAGTCTAAGTAGACGTGATGACGCCAAAATTAAAATGACAAACTTTGACTATGCAAAAATTCAGACCACATTAAACGAAGCACAGGACTTTTCAGTAAAGTTAAAAAATATATTGGAAACATATGAAGCGGCAAATAAGAATTTTAGAAGCGTTACACACAGATTAAGAATACTGTATGAAGAGATTGTTAAAGACAAAACGAAGGAAGACAACCGGTTTAAAGTACATTTTAAACATAATAACGACATTAATGAAACTTATTTAGTCGGCGACACACAGACAATCCCAAATGAATCGAAGTTGCTTGACGCTCTTAATGTATCCCTCACAACTTGTCACTCATCAAACAGCAATAAAACCTCTTTGAAACCAATACTCGGCAGTCATAACTTATTAGAAAACGTAGAGTGGATGAAATCAAATACTGGCGTCCAAGACAATTCCAATGTCTTTGGCGATGCTCGGTTAGCCTCCGATGCTGTGAGCGATATTTTGAATGAATTTCATAATCAAAAAGGTTCTATGGATTTTTTCAACAAATCACAAATAACTTTAAAAACACGTATGTTAGAGCATAAACTTTCGCAACTCAAGATAGATAAATATACAGAAATAGATTTTTCATATATTAAACCAAAACTGGTATGCAAATCTACTTCCGCCCACGACAAACGACAGCCAGTTGGAAATTTAAATACAGAGCTCAAATTCAAAGATGCAGATTTTTATAAGGACAACGAAACGGACACAAACCTCAACGGATTGTACCAATATTTCCAGCAAATCGTTTTACAAACGATGAATAAATTAAAGGTATTGCAATTTGTTTACCGTTTATAAGTATATATTACTTTCTATTAACTTATATTTTTTAGAACCCCGCAGAAGCTCGAAGACAATCATTTAATGTTTTGCGAAAAAATATATATTTACATTCACACGAGAAAAACCTAAATGACAACATCTCTCATCCGGATATAATTGTGAAAGCAATTATTGAATTGATATCAAAAGAAATTAATAAAGGATTAAATAAACAAGAAATTAATAAAGGAAATACAATCAATCGAAGAAATAATCTGGTACACTCGTGGTAATATTACAAAAAAAACATTTATGAATTATCAATAAACGTAGAACTTTTTTCGGTTTTAGAAAAATGACTTATATGAAAACGTAAGAACAATTTTGGATAATGCGGTATCAAAGGCTGTTCTTAAATCTGAATTAACGGTAAGGAGACATAATTCAATGGTATCAACACCTAACCTTCATCTTGATAAGGTAATTAAATAGGCTAAGTAATTATATACATTTTATTGTTTTTAATTTAAATCCGTAATTTTTACAGTCAAAGAGTTATGTCATAGATAAACAGAAAGCCAGTTTTTCTGAACTTAAAAGAATATCAGATCATACAGTTCTTGTCAAATGGAATATTCCACAAAATATCACGAATATTCGAGGATACGAAGTAAGTTGTTTCCTGATACTTAGGATTCCACATACAGTGTTAACTCTTTGTATCGTCCTTCGATTTTACGAAAAACTCCCTAAAGCGTCGAAATCAATTGGCTTTAGTTGGTTTAGTTTGTCCTCCATCCACCTCCTCTTCTCTTGATTTAACGACAATTCTTTATAACGCTATAAAATGCACAGTCCCTTCAGTGTCGTTCAGTGTCATACAGACTATGCCTAGAATCGCGCTTTAAAATGAAATAGAACTCTGTTGTAAACTAGAACATTCATTTATTAATTTTTGTGTTTTGTGTCATTCAAACAGATTAGTTCCGCTATAGTATGTGTTTATTTTAATTAAATTAATGTATTTCTAATTCATTTAATATGAATAAAGCTTAATGCACTTTGCTGCCAAGATCCGTATGAAAAAATTGTAAAGTTTATTGCTTTTATATTATATTGTTGGAAATGCAGTTACAGGTTGACGGTCGTGCTGTAAAGAAGATCATTAGCCCGCACTGTGCAATGGCAGTGATTACATGTCTTCCGCACAGCGAGAGAGTTCTATTGACAATACTTACACTAACGGATTCGGAAGGACCATACAATTCTAATACAACTGTGTATCATCCGAGAAACAGAAAGTGATAACGGAGAAATTTACAAGTCATTGTTGTTATTCATAAAGTATACGTACAGAAATTTTAATAAATTATGAAATAAAAGTGTTTTTTATTTAAAGAAACGTTATTTATAATAATTATAATATAATAAATATAATATTATGTTGTGATTTTTGCTGATTGGCCTTCCGTTATGAAAATTACTAATTTATTACATTTTCTAAAGGAAATTTCAGTGTTTAGGGATGAGAGATGCAAAATTATGTATTTTCATCAATATTTATTTTTTTAAATATATAACAAGGATAATTATAGTTATTTTAAGCTGTTAGATATACACCTTTGTCACTGCTATTCATAATTTTTGCTGTCAGATTCGGAATGTGACGGAAAATTTTCTGTGTAAATTTGTAGATTTTCTAAGGGAATATGAAACATTTAGTAGTAAAATGAATAAATTCCAACGAAAACTGTATCGATATCCAAGGAAAGATATAAAATATAAGGAAAATGATGTCGAGGAGGTATTCCCACCGAAATCTCAGAGAAATGTTTATAAAATCGAAAAGCCCATGACGAATCGAAGTTGCAGTATTACACCAGATTTGATAGATGCCACTGAACAATGCACGGAGACTGCTGATAATGATCAGGTTAATATCAGTGATATTAGATTTAATATATAATATTTAAAATTTTAGATTATTTAAACACATATTGCAAATAAATAGTTCTATAAAATTCTCAAGTATTCATTACACAGACAAAGAAAATTTGAAAGACAGAAGCGGGCGTATTTATCATAAATTTTACAATTATCTAATAATGTAGAGATTTTGACATTATTTCTATTATATTCTTTTCTGTTTTGTTTTTAGTACCAAAATCTCCTGATAGAACAATATGGCTTTGACCCAGGGAACCTCAGCACAATCGACCAACTGAAGGAAATAAAGAAATTCATCTGTGGAGAATTGCCGAAAATTGATAACGGCTCTCAATACAATGACCCGAACGAGGAGAAAATACCGTCTTTTATAGAAGCTGAATGTAATAAATGGCACGATGTTGATAATACTGAGGATATAGACAAGTTTTTCGTGGCTGTAAGAGAAGGTAGGTTATTTTATATGAAAAAATATAGTGGAATGTAGTATGTAATCTAATGAATGGTTTAAATAAATTGAAATCGCCAATTTGAAACCAATCGTTCGCCGTTTTAGGTAGCTACATTACAACCAGTATGTTTACTGATTATCTTTGTAAAGGACTTTTAAAGCTACCTAACTGAAACATTTGTTACTTTGGGTTTTGAATCCGGGACCTCCAGTGTTACGCGTAGGTTTGGTCACTGCGCCACGGTGTCTGGACAGAATATAAAAAAGTAAATATCTGTACATAGATGGAATTAAGAAATTTAGTTCTCTCATCTTGTTATGGTATTATTATTATATTTAAAAACCTTAAATATATACTTTGAAAACTATTTTTGCATTTATATAAATTAAAAATATGTTTATATATTTTTCAGAAGCATATTCAAGTGATGAAATAGAGATAAGTCAAATTCCAAAAGTAAAAGTGATAGCCGAGAAATTTATGAAATTTAAAAAAGATAACATAGAAGTCCGTAAGCTGGAGGAGAAAGTCGTCTGCGTAGAATACGACGTTTACAAGAGGAAAATTAACATCGGGGAACTTCCTTCAGAGCCTATACAAAAATTACGGACATATTTTTCTGTTACTCCTGTCGATGGTCGAGGTATTCATTGAATTTTATTTGAGAAGATAATTATTCTACTTTAATCCTAAGACTCTTTTGTCTATGATTTTATCTTTGCCTATGATAACTTTAATATTCAACACACAATTTAAATTTGAGAGTTTCATTTAATTCTTTGAGTGAATAACATTTCTCTTTACAGTCACATGTATTCCATCGTCGGTTAAGCTCAAATATAAAATAGCAAGCGAAGACTTAAAGAAATTGAACGACAAAGAAATTGAAATCATCGATGGTAAAATATCGGATAATAAGCTATATTTGGACGATTTGCGAAGAGTTCTTACACGGAAACAGATGCGGTATGAACGGAAAAATAGAACAGTTTTAGACCTTATGTCACTATACAAAATGGCCAGGAGAAATATTGCCGATGATGACGATCTGCTATCGAAGGCAGAGTTGCAGGAGATTAAAGATTTGATAACGAAAACTTGCGCTTCTAGCATACACGGTATCAGCCGGCGGACATTTAAAAGTGATAAAGGTGAATTTAAAAAAGAGAACATTGTGAATGCAGTCTCGGAAAGTATTTTCGCTGCGCTCTTACGAAATGCTGAAGGAAGAAATACGGAAATGTAGTATAAGAACAAACGAGTTGAAATATTTTAACCAAACAAATAAGTCTGATTTCGACATACCATAGACCGATCATACACAATGCATAAATTTTCTTAATATCTAATCAGAGAAAGCCAATTCATAACAATTTTATATATTTCTCTAAAACAATTATAAAAAATTACTATGATGAGATTTAAAATAATATCAATAAATTTGTATAAAGTTTTCGGTTTTTCCAGTTTCAGGATTGTAGGCTGGATCCAGTCCCATTTTTTTCATTTCTACTGCCATTTCGAATAGATAGTCATAGCATTCCGTCCTGAAATTACATAGGGTTTTAATAGTAACGGAACTATATATTTGAAAATAGAATATTCCAATAAGACTGAACAAAAGTCCTCTTAGTCACTACCAATGGTTGTATATATGTATATTTCTATTGTTTTCTTGTTAAATGTTGTCTTGTGGTACATTAATAAACAATAAAGATATTTGTAGGAATATAAATAAAAAAAAATAATACACACAATTATTTCAACACTACCTATAAATCAGGACATATGAAGAAAACTACATGAATTACACTTGGGTCTATATAATAATAAACTACGCCGTATTTCTGCCACAATTTCACTTGTTCCATCAAAATGGATATGTCTCATATATATAATTAACCTCAATTTATAATTAAATTTGTAAACAGAGCAAGATAAAGGCGGAAAATGAACAAATATAACTGAGAAAATAAAAGATTGCATAGCTTTTACATACAAAAGTAAATTTTCCTGAAAATATGTGTGTGATAAAAATAATTAGTGTATACTCACATAGTTTTTGCCTGCTGCCAACTATCACCCCAGACATAGACTCCATGTCTTCTGACAAGAACAGCACTAGTTCCCGGATACTTTTCT
Organism: Delias oraia; assembly: GCA_018230265.1. Taxonomy (NCBI): domain Eukaryota; kingdom Metazoa; phylum Arthropoda; class Insecta; order Lepidoptera; family Pieridae; genus Delias; species Delias oraia. Next base: position 8,836 of record DWCF01003333.1, read on the forward strand.
ATTGCTTCACCCAAACTACCAGCTAAATCTTTCTCAAATGGAGTGTTTTCTATAATAGGAACCACAAGTTTCTCATCATATCGAAGGTATCTGCCTAATTTAGCATCTTTGATACCCTGAAATTTACAGATAATCAACATTAGTAATTATTTAAATTTAAATACCACTTCCTCTTATGACTGGTATTATAGTATGGTTTTACTATAAATAAAACAATATTTCTATGATTGAAAAGTTAGAAAATATGCATATTAAAAACTTTGAGACAGGCACAAAATGGCATGTTTTTCATGATATATTACAAATTTTTATATATTTTGGAGCTTTTCTTAAATATATTTTTACCTTTATCATCTCTTGATGGGTAATAAGAAACTCGTTATCATACAGCAGAGTGCAACGGACAGCATGTGGTGAATGAGTATGAATGACAGCACCAGCACCACGCTCCCGGTATGCAAGCATAAATAAGGGAGTGCATTGACTCTTTTTTAACCTGAAGTATGATAATTTACTATTGAGAGCAGTGAAAATTTAAAAGATAGCAGTGATTTTTATTAAGTTTTTTATATATATGTTATAATTTATTAATAATAAGACAATAGATGGGCTTTTGAAGTTGATTCACATATAAATGTAGCTTAAACTAGAATTCTATAGTTTAAGTAGAACAAAATCACTTGATTTGACTTAAATTAAACAATTTAGGTATCAATTTTAAACATAATATTACATTGATTTAAAAACTTTGAAGAGTGATTCTTAATAAAATAGTCTGGTGACAATATCAATCAATCATATAAACTTACTTTTTTTCAAGAGGTGGTAACTCTAAATCTTCATCATTAATTGTTTGGACAAATAAATCATCTGGTTTCATTCTTTCCTTCTGTACTCCAGATGGTGCAATGAATATTTTCTCACTGAAATAGTTTAGAAGTAATATATTTAGTTGTATTACTCTCATTACTTATATTTAAAATGTTTAAATTATAATGTAACAAAACATTTATAATGATATTTGTTAAAAGAATACCAGTAAATGAGTAAAACTACAAATAATGATACATTAGCAGAAATTAATACATAATATAAATGAACACAATATGCTTATCTGCCAAGATCTGCAATGAGTGAAAGTGGATGAGTGAAGGTTTGACATTTACAAATAAATTAAATTACCCATCCTTGATTGAAATTCCACCACCGGTACCTGTGACCCATCCCAAGTGGTAAAATTGGGAACATAGTTCGGGTATTAAATTTCTTGGATGTTCCTGGAATATTACATTGTTTCTAAGAAATTTTAATAAATAACTTCTTTTATCATTTACCAATAATTTTAGAAATCTGATTTGAATAAAAAATTTCAATGAATTGCTATCCTATCGTATAATTTTCATGATGTATAAAGATATTGAAATGTTAACTTACTGGTCCCAATAATTGTTCCATTATAAAGTATACTCTTTGCTTAATTAATCTGTGAAAATATAATAACTAATAATATTATTTTTATATATACTATAAATAGTATTTTTAAACTAGAAAACTTATGCGAATTTAATGATGAAAATGTTGTTTAAATAACAGTATAACAATTGAACACTGATAAGAATTGATAAGAATAACTTACATATATTACATTATACGACTATAACTTGATAAATAATATAAAATGATACAATTCTACGGTGTTATTGTATGTTCATCGCACTTGACCAGTTCTTCTTATTTTGTGGCCTCTATGAGTAGTGGTCACAATTTTGGCAGTGTTACTATGATGATATTTACAAATAACAACAAAATAATATAATATATCGAACAAGAATATAAAAAAGTTCTAAGAGAGACACAACTTAGATATAACATGAACCAATATTTAAAAAGACGAACATATACAAATAAGTAACAAAGATTATGAATTAAAGATAGGAAAAATTTTAAAAAATGGAAAGAGAATCTATTTACATTAATTCATTTACAATTTAATGACCAGTATTGATAAAATAATGAATCAAATATACAAAAATAAATTAACACATACGTAGGACCATGTATTTTGTGGTAGCACTAACAACGATGACACAGAATATTAACAATACGCTTTAATTTTTTGGCTTCTGTGATTGTCACTCAACTATAACAACAATTTTAAAAAATCTTTAATATTTTTTTATTACAAAATACGTACTAAACAAAGCAAGAATGTACAAGAGACAACACATAGCAAAATTAAATAGTTTTAGTTTTATGGTATAGCGGATAACAGAGTAGACGGGTCTTCTATATGGTTAGAAGACCAAAGAAAACCACCGTCTATGGATATCCGCGCGACAATCCGATCATTGCCAGTGTTGCCGGCTTTTACGCCACGTAAGCGGCATTTTTAAGGGCCTACGATATCTTTACTCACTCAGCGAAACACAGTAGAAGGCTCGTTTCAATTACAACTACCATTTCTCGCTGAGTATTCTGTGGGCCCCTGGTATAATTTCGGACGAGCCGGTCCAATTACTGCGTTAGCAAATGCATCAGCATGACTCTCCAAAGTGTACTATTATATAATATTTGTGTGTAACACTTGTATTATATAATACAAGTGTATTTATATAAGCACATATCATAATACCAATTTACTAAGTATGTTTATGAATATGAAGCATGTTTAAAATGAGTTATCGCTGTAACAAACTCATTCAACAACGTATTTTTCCTTTAGTTGTTTTATGTCAACAATATGATTGTACTTGAATGATTGAATTTCAAAATAAAAAATTGTAACATTAAGGAAACAAATACAAAATTCAGCGTTATATAATATTTTTAAGCTATAGATATGATATTTTTTTAAAACATTTAAATATTTTTAATAATTGCCTATCAATTCTACACAAGGTAGTAATAGATTTTTTTTTCATTTAAATGAATTTGTCAAAAAAACTAAGCGTAAATTATTATACCTGCAATTATAATAAAAAAAAATGCTTTTCAGAAATATGCCTGAAATACCTGAATGCCTCGCTCGGCGCTATCGAGCGTTGGATGAGCTCATCAGAGAATTGACCACAAATAAAAGTGGATCGAATATCGACTGCTGTTCAGATGACCCAGGAGTTAAAATGATGTGTAACTTCTGGAATGTCCTCAAAGAGAATCCAGATTGCGATCTTAAGGTAAAAATAACGTTTATTTCTTCATAAGCAAGTAAGTTATTCTTTTTTTTTATTCCATAGCAGACAACGGAGCAGATGGGTCTCCTATATGGTAGAACACCGCCGCCCATGAACCACCGCGCCACAGTCCGCGCAATGATTGTGTTGTTGGTTGCTCACTCACTCTGCGAAATACAGAACAAGTGCCGTATCACGCTGAGTATTCTGTGAGACCGCGGTATTACTTCGAACATGCCAGGCCAATTAGTGTGTCAGCTTATGCTTCAGCTGGATGTATGTCCAAGGGGGAGGCATATGTCCAGCAGTGGACGTCTTACGGCTGAAATGATGATGATGATATGCTTCAGCATGGCTCTCCCACGGGTCCGACAGTATTAAAATACTCGTTCGCGGACAAATCTTTTCCCAGAGACCGAATAAACCATAAATTAAATTATAAAAGTCCGGACCGGGATTCGAATCCGATACCTCTCGCTTCATGGTACACTTTTACATTCATTAAGCTACGAGCTTCTTCTCTTAAAACAAAACTGATAATTATTCTTTCGATATAGAACTGAATTGGAAGAATAGATTTGTTCTGTTCCGAATATTAAAATACTTACTTACTACACATCCTTATGGTGATAATTTTTTATTAAAATATTTCGAAAATGTACAGAAAGCAGTTGAGGAGCGTATGGGTCTGAGTGATACATCTCCACCAAAGCATTGTCGACAAGTTACTTGCTACATGGCTGGATGTTGTAAGCGCGACAGTGACAGTAATAAAGAACCTAAATCGCCAAAAGCGTATGTATCAATCATTACACTTGACCGCGTTTTCCTTAATAAGAAAAAGGCCAGGCTGGTTTATTCTACAACGGTTGAAGCGTAAAATACCACAAAATCGACCGTTAAGACTTTGTTTATATATTAATACATAACTTCACCTTTAATAGCGCAAGCTGTTGTAAATCCGGCCAGAGCGCAGACCCAAAACCGCAAAGTTGCCAGCGAACCACCTCGCCCAGTTCCGGTAGCGATAGTATACCACTCAGCAAAGTCCTCTGTAATATCAAGGAAGTATGTATATTTTAATCAGATTTTAATTTTTGATGTTTATCTTGTCTCAAAACGGAAACACTTTGTTTCTAGCGGTAATGTGGTCATTATTATATTGAGTGTTCTTTAAACCAATCATGAATTTCTTCTTGAATGTAAAGTATGAATAATATGTACTTTTAATATTGTTAGGCCGCGTCGTTTGACAAGAAGTGTCAAGCGAAAGTGAGCGAGTTATTATCAACGCAGAAAGAGTTACAAGAACAAATAGGAATTTTTGAATCACGGGAAAAAGAGGGTTTACAACTTTTAAAGCAAGCCGATTGTATGTGGACATGTATGGAAGCTTCCTATAAGAAGAAGGTTGCAGAATCACTAGAAAGACAGAAAACTCTTCTTAAACAGGTTTGTACATTATCATTGTGTTAAGCCATAATGAGGTAAGTCGTCTATAAAATATAACTTATACACGTAGTCGTATACCGAATGAAGTAAAATCTTTTCAGATGAAGGAAATCGAAGGAAGCGTACAAAAATGGCGAAAAAACAAAAAAGAATTGGAATTTCAGATGGATAACGTCGCCAAATGTCAGCAAGAAATAAAAGAGAAAACGACTGAAAAAACAAGCGATTTAAAATGTATTAATTTGGAAATAGTAGATTTTAATAAACGGATAGAAAATAACAAAGGTGATATTGAAGCGACAAATAGGTCGTTTTCATCGAAGAATAGTGCATCTTGTGTAAGTATTATTTTTTTCTAGTAAAATATAATGGAAAAACTTATAATCCATTTTTAAACGATACCACCATATTACGATTTTATACAAGCAAATAAAAATGATAATAAATATTGCTAATGAGAAACTTTCAGGCAAGACAATCTTATATTGCAAATGAAGCATCAAGAATAGAAAAGTTGGTAAATGAAGAAAAACATAGAAAAACTGCTAAAGAAGACGAAGGCAGTAAATATATTAAAGACGCCAGGGAAGATCTTCAAAGGTTATGCAAGGTTTTGTTACAAAAAAAACTAGAAAATGAAGACATGAATGCTGAGGTAGAAAATTAATAATTACCTACTGGCTCAAGTACTAATTTGTAGATAAAAAATATGTTATTGCATAAATATTAACTGGTTAATATTTCAGAAACAAGCGCTCCTGTTGGAAATTGAAATGCTGAATCAAACTTGTGACCAGTGCCAAGATAAATGCAGAAACAAACAGCAGATTATAGAAGATGAGATCCTTGCTATAGAAAAAGAAATAACGAACTTCCAAGTTAGATGTATAAGATGTCATGAATGTACAGACACAATGGATATGCGGAAATTTTGCACTGATTGTCCGAGATGTGCTGACGAGAGAAATTGTTTGCTCGAAGGCGACCATTGTACTCCCGACCACAACATGGACTGTGTCTGTATGACGGTCAAACGAAAGTTCTTGGATAATGTCTTTGATAATATGTATACAGTTCTAGAGAGACAAACTAGAACTTCTCCTGGTAAAGCTGTTGCTGATGCAGTAATGAATTGTCTCAAAAAAAGTCGTAATGGTAAACTCAATGAAGCAACTAGAAAGATTTTGCAGGATTTCATTCTGACCACAGTGAAGAAGAATTTGAATTTGACAATTGTTGGCGGAGCTGTTAAAACTAGATGCGAGGTACTTATGCGGTGTTTTAAAAAAATAATTGCAGTCTGCGAAAATACAATATATGTTTAAAAAAATATATTATAATTATATAAAAATAATAATATATATATTTAAATAATTTATTTAAATATATATATATTACAGATGGATCCAGAGACTTATAATCAGCTTATGCTATGTTTGAAACAAATTAAAGTTACAAAGCCTCCTAAAGTTGACAAAGGAACACCAACTAAAAAGGTAAGAGAAAAATCAGTAAAAATCAGTAACATTTAACACACATATAATATTCGGCTCGTTATTCTACCAATACGGAGAGTTCTAGAGGTCTCATTTTACATCAAAAATTAAACTCATAAATAAGAGAACAATCTAAAATATTTTTTACAGGATCCATGCCAGCGCTGGCCTGCATCTAGCGAATGCAACTGTCCCAGCGGGCCTAAGGATTGTATTTGCACCAGAAAAGCTCCACCACCACCTAGGGACCCGGCACCATGCCCACCAGAACTTGACGACGAAGAAGATCCGGTAAATTTACGACCATTCATTGCTAGTTTTCACCATTTAATATAAATATTTGATGCCGTTGCTATCAACAACACATTAAAAAAGCTTTGAATTATATTTAATTAAGTTTATGTAAAGACTTTACTTTTTTCAAATAGTTTTCATGATTCAATAAGTTTAGAATAGATAAGTTTAGTAGGCACCCATTGATATTGTTTAATCGACAATCGAAATATTTCAGGGTGAAGAAGTAGTGTGTCCGCATAGAGATAACGCGCCCTGTGGCCCAGAATGTGGGGCGCGTACCCCTAGCCGCGTGGCAGCTGATGTCGCTGCTTGGAAACCCAGCCCCTGTCAAGGTGAATTGCTCTCTCAATAATGTCTATATATATATATGTTAGGGATGGTCACTGAGATCATATACCAAAAAACTAGACATAAGTCCTAATGTATGGGCAATCAATCAAATTAATCATTGAAATGCAATTTTATCAACTTTTTAATGCATTATTACAACTTAAAGCGGTATTATAATTGAAAAGCAGGACCCTCCTGCCAGATGAAAAATATGAGAGCTGCTCAATGTGTTCTCGGACCAGAAGCGTTGTGCTCAAAAGCGAACATCAAAGCTGCCGCTCCAATAGCGCCAAGTGTTCAAAGTTTGGGGGTAATTTGTATATTTAATACTCAAGCTAGGTGTTAACCATTGCCTTTTTAAGAATCCATAATATTAGAATCGGACGAGTATATAATATTAGAATAAACATTGGTTTGAAGAACACTTATGTAGAAATATGTTATTTGCTCATGTATTGTATTAAAATAACTTTAAATGATAAAAAAATGCTAGACAACCTTAGTTTGTTTTTATTTAATAGAGATCCAAGGGAAAATTACTTATTATACAGTTATAAAGATAATATTAATTAAAAAGAAATAATTTTTTATTTTTAGAAATCTTGCCAGTGCAGTCACAGATCAGCGAAATCGTGTGTCTGTCATAAAGGTAATTTAATTCTCTATACATGCCTAACGTGGGAGTACAAAATAATTTATGCATTTGGATATTGTAGATGTAAGAGATGATCCCCGTGACAAAATTATAGAAGAGGTTATGGGAAGATATACTGAAGTTACACCTATCGAGAAAGTAAGTTACACGATGATAAACTAAATCTTCACGATCGATTTTAAAATTCGCCATTGTTGTTTATTTTAATATATTTTTTGAAATTTAAATTGTTTTACTTTTTATAAATAATTTATAAAGTTTATGCGTATTAAATTTATCTTTCAGTTGTTTTGTACTCCCATATTGCATAAAAATGTCTTAGATAATATGACTCTTTCGAAAATATATTTTTTTGCAGATGCAAAACAACTAAAAGACAAAAAGAAAAGTATTTGCAATAAAGAAATGAGTACAACACTACAGTTTCCATTTAGTGACAAAAAGATAGCGTTTAGTGATGAAGACATGTCGTATGAAATAGAACATATTGTTTCAACAAAAGCCTTGGCTAGAAATAATTTTAATTCGTCTAGCATATTAACTAAAAAACATAGTGTAATTGTAATTGAAACAGACGAAAACAAAAACACAGATATAGAAACGAATGATAAGGACTTAAAAGTAAAAATAGAAAAAGAAGAACAAAATGCGGTATGTAATACAATAAAAAAAAATCCTCTTGCAAGTGACATAAATATATCTAATAGTGAATACAATTTAAATGTTATTATTCGCAATTCTGAAAACGAACTAAAATGTGTTACGCCAAAATTAAATAAAACACCTTCTGGAAATTTAACTATGGCTTTGGAGGAAAGTGTTATTAAATTGATTGACTCGAAAGCCAAAGAAAATGGTGAAATATTTATTAATATGAAAGAAGATGAGTCAGGGTCTTACTCTATTGATTTTGGTTGTTGTGATCTTAATAAAAACGCCAAAAAGTTACTAGTCAAGAGAACTCCTTCCGGTAATTTGCTCTTGGATATTAAACAAAAAAAGAAGCTACCATCAGTAAGAAGTAAAAAAACAATGAAAACTAAATCATGTAAAAAAATGTTTAAATGTAAAAAAACACAAAAATCCCAGCCCAAAAATGTAATTGATTGTTGTACAGAAACTGCAGCATTATCGAGAATATCTATTAAAAATTCCGATGTGTGTAAATCGGACTTATACAAAGGAAAACTAAAAGGGTTAAAGAGGGATATAAAAGAGCCAGTGATATTACGACGTACAGAATCAGGTAATTATGATATAATTATTGACAAAGAATTTGAAAATTGTTACAAAGAAGCCGTTAAATGTTACGAGGGTGAAAAAGAAATATCTTGTGTTAAATTTTTAAAAACGAGTTCCGACGATTGTTTTATTAGTTTTCTAGAGAATGAAGCATGTGATTATAAAAATGCCTATCTATCTAAATCAGCGAATGGTAACTTTAAACTTATATTAAATTCAAATGGCAACATTCCGTTACTACAAAAGAACAGTTCCATTATATCATCAAAAGTTTTCGAAAAAATACTTAACCAAGAAGCTGCTACAAAACCAATGAAAAAGAGAAGTAACGTTATAAAGAAAAAGTCTTTACAATATAAATCTTGTAGCGATACAAATATTTATAATGACTTAAGAAAAAATCTCTCTTTACAATTTAGTTCAGTAACATCAGCGAAATTGACTAAAACCAATTCAGGAAAATATACAGTTGTATTAGATAAGGAGTCTAGAAATTCCATCGTAACAAACATAAAAAAATATCTTTGTGGATCTACAAAAGGTTTTGTACCAATAAAAAGAGGCGAAAATGGTGAGCTTTCAATAGTATTCAACAATGTTTTAAACAAAGTAGAATACGCTTCACTGAATATAACATCATCGGGCAGTATATACGTTGTAGCGAAAGATATAAAAAATGATAAAACGGATATTTCAACCGAATTGAGTTCACATTGCAACTTAAAATGGGATCAATTCATTGACGATATTAAAAACCCGTCAGCAAAGGGCATTTCTACATGTTGTAATGTTTCTGACAAAGTATTTTGTGACAAGAACAAATGCGTATGCAAAAATTTGTGTTACAAATCCAATCGATGGATAGTGAAAGCAGAATCAACAGATGATGGTTGTGGAGTTGTATGGAAACGAGATTCGAGTGGTTATTCACAACTAGATCTGAACGACGTACAGTGTATTGGAAGTAATAACATAAATCCTCATATAATTATAAGACCCCGCCAAGATGAAAGCCCGAGGAATGATGTTTATGACCAATATAATTGCTATATAAACAACAATGTTTGTCCGTATCACGTATCGAGATATCAAAAATTATCAAACGATCTCTTAGAGATATCGGGGCTGTGTGCAACAAGCCAGTATGAAAAATATGAAAGCGATTGTGAAGTTGTACAAAAAGAACAGACGGATATTCTAAATAGAATTCAAAGACAAAATAAATTCTATGTGTCAAATGAAAGAAAAAATTCAAATTGGGATTCAATACAATATCTGCCTCATCAATTGCCCAATTTTCTTAAGCAGTTTAAATAAAAAATGCCAAGAATAATTTCACTAAGTCTAGTTAATTTATGATGAAAACATAAAGCACATGTTTTATACTACTGTAGCCAAAAAAAATATAATAGTATATATATTAACCCTGTAATCATAGTTTTCGTGAATAGAGAGATCATATTCAAAAAGTCTAAGTATTACTACTTATAATAATTATCTTTATGTATTTAATATGTAGTAAAATATGACTAGCAAAGAATTCATATTTATAAACAAATATTAATAAAAAAAAAAAATTTGTATTTTTTGTACGTTATTTAAAATGTATAACAGCTTAAAGAAGGCACAACGGTTTCATTTTGAAAAATTAAAAATGGGAAAAGATAATTTCTATAATTTCTACCTCCTTTTTTTAAATAGAGGCTAAAAGCAGGAATAAAATGATATTAGGGCGTCTCTTAATAATATCTGTATCGCTATACTGAATAAACATGTATTAAAAAAATACTCAGATAAAGCAGAGCAAGTGAAATTAATTTTTAAATTTTTTTATTACATTGCTGGAAAACGAGAAGGCTCGCCTAGTATTAGCGGTTCTCCGATCACCTCATCTACCAGGTCCTACAGGGCCAAGGGTACATTATCGGCCTATTAGGGATAGCTACGCTTTATTTTTTGTCCGCAAGTTGTATTGGTTTGGAATTACCTCTGCAGACATTTAGAATATTTGGACAGTATTTCTTTTACTAGTAAGTTTCAATGAGCATACGTATAGATTGTTTGAATAAAGGTACGAGTATAGTTTCAATATATTGCGAAAGGTTGAATGGCAAAAGTTCTGCCACCGACATTATCATTATCTGATTGCGGCGCGGAAAAATTTATGTTGGCATTTTTACTGCAATCGTGAATCTCATTGTGGAAAAACAATTTGTGTAAGTCGAATTACTGTGTTATTTTTGTACAAATTCAGTAATAAACAAATATTAATAAACAATATATACTATCATCGAGATCAAAAGATTTGTATTAAGCTTCGACATTTAAAACCTAAATGGTTCATGTTATACGATTTTAATATTACAATTTTAAAATAAAAATTCATCAGTAATTTATTTTAAATCAATGTTTCAAATAAGATATTGTACACTAGATAATTCATAATTTGTAAAGTTTACTAACATCCGATATGGTCTAGTGGCTAGGATACCTGGCTCTCACCCAGGAGGCTCGGGTTCGATTCCCGGTATCGGAA
>DWCF01003334.1:0-20016 GCA_018230265.1 Delias oraia
GTTAAGCAACGTCGGGCGCGGTCAGTACTTGGATGGGTGACCGCCTGGGAACACCGCGTGATGTTGGCCTTTTTGCAATTACAATTTATTTTTTCATCCTTTACTATAGAGTAATTTTTATCCCCTGTTTAGTTTACTATTTTAAAAAAAAATACTACTTAAAATGTTTTTTTTTTGCGGCCGGAGGCGACCTGCATCCAGCGTCTTCCGGCGACCTTTATAAGGTCAGCTGTTTACCTTCTGGGTGGACGTCCACCATAATTAATAATTTAATTTTTATTTATATTTAATATTATTAAATATGTAGGATGTATTTCATCGATAACACCACGTAACTAGCACATCATACATGACATTGAAACGACAGTGTTGACCCCATCTGTAATCGATATTACATCACATTCGATATTCAACAAAAACATGACCATTGACACAAAACCATTAAAAACAAATTATTATATTCATAAATATCATAGCAGAAAGCTCCAAGACCGAGACCGCCTAATTTTATCAATACCAAGCCTTACCGTAAGACGTGAGCAAGGACAAGACTAAGCCTGCAAGACTCGCGCGTCTTGCAGCTACTTTTTTGGCAGTGATTTTTCGAATCTCTCATTAAATCTTAAGACATTGTTGTTCTTTACTATGGCTATGCTAATTCAAGCTCAAAATGTTCCTATTCTGATAGGTTTTTCTAAAATCTGAAGTGAACTTTAATAAATACCAATGGTCTAATAGGAAATTTCAAGATTTGCACGACTCTTGCAGCAAGAGCAAGAGCAAGACCACTACCAGGTGTATTGGCGCAAGAGTAAGACTGGCTTAGTCTTGCATTTGGGCAACACTAATCACAGTAGACGCTTTAACGTAAGGAACCAGTTGTTGATGCCTTTTTTTCGGCAGGATACCACGTGCGCACAGAATACCAGTATGAAATGATAAATGTTTTGCTAGGTGAATGTGTTTCGCTCGCCGTTTAAGCTGGTAATAAACAGTCGGTAACACAACCAAATCCTGAATTGTAACATGGCCCTTTATTTACAATATTATAAGAAAACAAAAAGGCATAGTCTTACCTTAATGCAGTTTGTATTTAGCATCCTTTTTTAGTAAATCCTTTCATTGTCATAATCATTGTTCAACTTCATGATTGTCGTTCCAAAACTGAGCGCTTTTGAAGGCATTTTGTGCCGTGTACCACCATTTGGTGGACCCAGCTGCCAGCAGTATTTCCAAACCAATACAACTATTCATTAAAAGCCGGCAACACACCCGGGGCTTTGCGAATGCTAGAGGTGTCGTCCATGGGCGGAAGATCGCTTACTCTGGTTGAATCTCCTGTTCGTTTGCCGTTTGGCTGACAGATTACCAGCGTGATATAACTGTATTGTTTCGCTGTGTTAGGATATCGGAGGTCCGTGAAATTGTACCGCTTTAGTTGCGTAAAAAGCCAGCATTCGATCAAAGCGAGGACTGTGCCGCGGTTGTCTATGGGCGGCGGGCTGTAAAAAGCAGACCCACGTACACCATTGCTCCATACAATAGAAGAAATCGTTGAAGGTTTTTAAATAACATATCATTTCCCCCAGTTAACTTTGATACCATGATAAAAAATATCATTGAATTTTCATTTCCTTTGATATTGGCAACATATAATCATTTAATTGATATAGACACATTGACCTCTTTATCATTAAATTTAATATTATGTAAAATTTTATTAATTTTTTACATAGATAGACGATAGTCAGACTCTTTTTTCATAGATATTCAAAGATTTTTAACCAATGCAAAGAAATATGGATCGGATTTTTGGGTTTTAGAGTATTTATCAATTTATTGGAGTTTTTTTCAAAACGTGACGTGATGAACGTGATATTAGCTTTAGTTTCTAGAGATTTATAAGTTCAGCACCAAAGTTGTTTTGTCATGTAAATTATTTAAAAAATCTTTAATTCTTTAGCTATCCAGTGGTGTAACTGAAATTTGGATGGAGAGGACAGATATATAGCTACAACACTAAACCGTATTCCCCCATTATGAAGTAATTTTAAAGACGTATTCACTTCAAAATTATTAAGGAAAATTTTAAAAGGGGTAACGATCGGCTGTTTACCTCACCACAAGTTACTGAACATCACTTTTCAGCAACCCTCAAACAAACACAAATATAATAAAAAAAATGTTTAGAGCACCAACACGAAAAGTTACATGAACAATTTAAAAAATAATACCACCCATGGGAGAGCCATGCTGAAGCATATGCGGGCGCACTAAATGGTCTGGCTCGTCCAAAGTCATACCACGGGCTAACAAAATACTCAGCGTGAAACAGTACTTGTACTGTGTTTCGCAGAGTGAGTGAAGATATCGGAGGCCCTTAAATTTTACGCTTGAGTGGCGTAAAAAGTAAACACAACCAATGCGCAGACTGTGGTGCAGTTGTCCATGGATGGCGGTGTTCTCTTACTATACAAGAGACCCACCTGCTCCATTGACCGCTATAATATAAAAGAAAATTCGCTTCCTCCATGCTCAAATTTATATAAAATCTATAAAATTTTAGTTTCATGTTATACAAGTCTTATATTAAATCGGCATTGTATGTTTTTTTAACTGTCATTTTGACATATTGAATTCTTTGTTAAAATTTGCAAGGAAATTATGCCCGGTCTATGAACTTAGTAAAAAAGTTTAAAACATGGCGAGAACTCTAATTTCAGGTCAGTCACCGGCCCAGGCGTAAAATTACAATTAAATTTAGTAAAAACAACAGAAGAATTACTTTTTATCCTTCCATCTTTTAATATACGGAATACACGCCAGCGTGACAAAAAAATCAATAGATTATAGGTATAGGAATGGCTGCCATCTTATTGTTCTGACATATGACATATGTTTGACGTTTTGTTTTTAGACGTCAGTTTTTGCTCAATCGGAATTTCCCATGTTTTGTAACTGTTTACATATATTTAATATTCATAACGTCTTCAGATATGTGTGATTTTTTTTAAACTGCGAGATGAAAATATGACAAAATTTTACACTAAAACAGTAAGTCGGAAAATTTTGCATTTCGTTGTATACACATAAGAATATATTGGAAATTATCGAAGTATTGTTACAAATGTCAAAGTAGATTTCTCTCCTGTCTGTATATAATACAATATACAATTTATTTGATAAATTATATTAATTCTTAGAAAAGACTTAACAATGTCTGAAATGGGCAAGATAATGTCACACTGTTTCTCCATTAAGAAAGCCACGCTTAACTCGCCGGCAGCGATGGCGAGAACCCATCTGTGCAGCCAGCCTCACATTTGCAAGGCACCGTCCGACCCTTCGTGTTATTTTTACCCACAGGCCGAGGTATCTCTTTTTACCCACACCACGTATCTCGCAGGAGATACCCTTGCACTAGTCACAGCAACATTTAATTTAATTATAACGTGGTTGAGCCATTCTGAAGCATATTCTGACACACTAATAACCAGCTTGTTCGAAGTGATACCACGGGCTCACAGAGTGCTCAGCGTAGTTTCGCAGAGTGAGTGAGGATATCGGAGGATTAAAAGTTCCGCTTAAGTTGCGTAAAAAGCCGGAAACACAACCAATGTCCGGACTGTGGCGCGGTTATTCATGGGCGGCGATGTTCTCTTACCATATAGAAGACCCACCTGTTCCGTTGCCCGCTATAGCGTAATTAAAACTTGACAAATCTTGATAGACTCACTCAGTGAAACAGTACAAATACTGTGTACTGATATTATGTGAACCCGTCGTATAACTCCAAACAAACAGGTCCAGTGAGTGCGTCAGCATGCTTCAAGGTATAGTAATACAGTTTTAAGACGCTCGCCCGGCCACTGTCAAGTGCGAATTATTTATTTTCAGACCGGAGATCGAACCCGATTGGTCACGTAAAATAATTTATTATATATTATATTTTTTATATTTCTATATATATATTTTAGCGTTTATTTTAAATCTTAACTACGGAATTTTATCATTATTTAAGACTTTTCTGATAGCCTCTCTAATATTCAATTTATTTTCTCCCGCGGACAGATATATGGTAAAAGCTAATATGATGATACATCAATTCGGAATGAGTAGTTATTAAAATATTATTATGGTATTCGATATTTATTCATATTGGCATCACGCCAACTGAGTTCAAGGTTCGAATCCTTTGTCACAATATTATAAATAACTGTATAATAATCTTAAATAAATAATCTTCTTAATAATAATCTTAAAAAATAAATAATATTATATGATAAATTTAAAATTGTTTCACTAATTTTGAAATTAGTTATTCAAGGAATATCGAGAAATGAAATGAAATATATTTATTCAACATATTGAAGTACATAATTCAGTTTGTTGAACGTCAAAATCAACCGGTTTAAAGCGAAGACCACAGAGAGTAAAAGCCGAAACAAGTTCAGCGGTTGTAATTTTTTTACTTCCGTGAGGTACCTCATAGAATTTGCTCTGAGTGCCTGGACTGATCAACTTATTCCCAAGGCGTGGCATCATTAAAGAAATCATTAACATTATAGTATGCTTTATGACACAAACGTCCCTTGAAAGTATTTTTTAAATTAATTTATAGAAACATTTGAATTGATTAATTTTATTTTATATAATACAGCGGACAGAGCAAGGTCTCCTATATGGTAAAAGAACACCGCCGCCTATGAACCGCGCCACAGTCCGCGCACTGGTTGTGTGCGGCTTTTTACGCAACTTAAAGGGCATTTTTAAGGGCCTCTGATATCCTCACTCACTCATCGAAATACAGTACAAGTGCCGTTTCACATTGAGTATTCTGTGAGCCCGGAACTTCGAACGAGTCGGTGACCAGAGATCGAAAACATTATAAATGAAATTATAATTGTTCGGACCGAGATTCTTGTTTCATGGTAGACCTTATAAACCACTTATTAATATATTATATTATATATTAATTTTATTACAAACCACTAATGTTGAAAATATTTAAAATTATACTATTATTCATACCATAACATCAAAATTCATGTTTAGGTTTTATTTTTCAAATTAAAAATAATGCTCTTTTTATTACATCAAGACAATATTATATATGTTAAATGTTTAAACATAAAATTCTTACGTAAAACCATTTTTATTCGTGTTTAATTTACATACTTAATTGTATGTAAAAAAAAGCATTCAAAAAGTTTGCTATTTTATAATGGATTTATAAATTGTTAAAAAGAATCTTAATTGACTAGATTTTGTATTTTTTATAGGACAACGGAGTAGGTGCGTCTCATAAGCTAAGACAACACCGCCGCTTATGGGCAACTACGCCACAGTCCCCGCATTGGTTGTGTTGCCGGCTTTATACGCCACTTAAGCTGTATTTTTAAAGGCTTAGTTAAATAAATTCCGTTTCTTGTACAATTACCATTTCACGCTGATTAATTACATTAATAATTACATTAATCAATAAAATCGGAAAAACTGAAATGAAATGAATTTTAAAAACCAAACTCCTTAACGCAATGAACCATAACTCCAAATTTTTAAAGGTCAAAGACCCTTAATTACTTAAGGTCTTTGACTTTGAAAACAAGAATGCCGTTAAAAATGTTCATTATATTTATTATACAGAAGATTTATCGCTGCATAGAATTATTAACTTCAGAATTGACGTCAATTAAGTAACTCAAACAAGTAATTTTACGGACAATTTATTAATTTATATAAATGGGGCGGATAAAGAGACATCGAGACACAGTGCAAATGTTTCATGCTAGTGTATGTTTTCGCATGCCTCTCAAATATAATCATATACTGCCACAAATTGGGACGGCTCGTCCGAAGTGATACCACGTACTCACGGAATACCAGTTGAAATAGTGCTTTTGCGGTCATTATTTAGAAATACATAAATCTGGAGAGCGCACCCGTGGGAGAGCCATGCTGACTTACATGGCCGGCTCGTCCGAAGTGATACCACGAGCTAATAGAATACTCAGCGTGAAATGGTACTTGTAGTGTGTTTTGCGGAGCGAGTGAGGATATCGGAGGCCTTTTAAAGTGTTGCCTAGGCGGCGTTAAAAGCCAACAACACAACCAATGCGCAGATTCTGAAGCGGTTGTCCATGAGCGGCGGTGTTCTTTTACCATATAGGAGACCCACCTGTTCCGTTTTCCTCTATAAAATAAAAAAATCTGTAACGGCAAATATAAGACCCGCCCCATTGCCGAGCTTCCATGAACTCAATGGTACCGGGTTCGAACTATGGTCTGCATAAAAATGTATAATTTATCCATTCTTTGAAAGGAATTGACAGTAACCACGCAATGTTCTCTATCCATGTAGTAGACCTCTTCCGGGGTCCACTTTATCATAAAAAAATATATAAAATGTATTGTATATATGGCGGACAACAGATAGGGTATGACTTTTGCTCTGCTACTGTCAAGCCCGAAATCCGAATGAATTATAAATGTTCATTCGGACCAGGGATCGAACCCGATACCTCTCGCTTGTGGTAGACTTATCTACAAAACTCAAAATATAGTCGAATAGACTACTATTAAGGATAAAATAATTTTTCGTGTAAAAACACGATTCTGAAGACTCTGTAGACAAACTATTAAGTCAAAGATAAAAATAGCTGAGATTTGGTCAATTCTTTACCTTACATACTTTTTACATATTTTTTGTACATTAACACGTGAGTCTTAGTTTGTCTGTGTGTTTACTCGTAAAAAACTATGAAATGAAAGTAAAAGTGAAGTTTTTTATTCGTAATGTTAAAATTTAGTATCATAATTTCAGCCGTAAAACGTCCACTGCTGGTCAAAGACACTTATCTTAAGCGTGACCCATATGAGACACACCAGGTCCGTTATACACTACTATAAAAATAGTGGAAATGCCCATAATGGCACAAAAAATACCACTAACGAGAAATGTTTTGAATTAAGGCTTGTTGTAATAATGACCTTCGCGAACAATGAATTTCCGCCTAACAGTTTTCCGTTCTTACTCATCAATTGCTTCTGTAATGAAAAAACACAACGAAAACCTTTAAAAAAATCTAAAACTGCGTTATAGGCCATTACAGTTAACTTCAGTCACAGGTGGTTTAATTAAAAGAAAATGTAAACTAAGGAAAAAGACCATATAGCCTTAAATAAAGTTTAAGTTAGCCAAATAAAATTTATTAAAATGACGAAATTTGTCTTTTATTACACAACGAGGGATGTATAATCACCGCTGCCCATGGACAATCGCACAACAATCCACGTTAGTTGTATTGCCGGCTTTTTACGCCGCTTTAATGGTATAATTTCAAGAGCCTCCGATGTCCTCACTCACTCTCACAAACACAGTACAAATATATCACTCTGTTGTTCTGTAAGCCCGCGGTATCACTCCAACTATTGCGTCCCTAGCCTAAGGCCAGCCGGCCACAGTCAAGCCTGTCCAAAGACCAATAAATTTTAAAAACAAATGCAATTGAATTATTCCTTGACATTGAGCTTGTTTCACTTTTTACTACATAGCAGACAACTTGTTATGGTAAGAGATCATTCCGGCCACGGACAACCACGCTACGCTTTTGGTTGTGTTGCTTGCTTTTTTGCGTCCATAAGTGGCAATGAAAACTGGATAAGTCACCGGTATCCTTACTCACTTAACAAATAATAGTACATCTTACGCTGGTATTCTGTTCGCCAGTTGTAATACTAAAGAAGATACGCCAATGGCTCTCGCCATTTAAGGTTTGATATATTTTATAGAAAGTGTGACAAACGAACAGAAGGCTTACCTAGGATAAGTGGACACCATGGACACCTCTAGCTCGTGGTGGGCCGCGGATGTGTTGTCGGTTTTTAAACTACCCTTGTAACTGTTATGTTAGTAACTATTTGTGTTCAAATATATAATGGCACTGAGATATTGAAATATTAACCACAAAGTGACCGTGTGAAGTGAGATTTCACAATATTTTCTTAGAAAAATTACTCAAAGGCGACAAATCAGAACAATAATCGTTTGTAAAACCTTGACAACAGTATAACTATCTTTAGTGGTTCATTATTTAGATATTAAATCTAAACATACTGAATATGTGTTTTTTTATTGTAAGGAAAACGGGCCTACTTAGGTATCCAGTTCGTTACCCATGGACACCCTAAGACATAGTTGAGTCGGTGCGTAGCCGTTCTATTTTATGGTATAGCCGTCAACGGAGCAGGTGGGTCTCCTATATGGTAAGAGAACACCGCCTGCCATGGACATCTGCGCCACATCTGCGCTTTGGTTTTGTCGCCGGCTTTTGAAGTTACGATATCCTCACTCAGTGAAACAAAGTATAAGGCTGTGTATTCTGTGACCCCGTGTTATCACTCCGGATGAAACAATTAATGCATCAGCACATTTGATTTTTTTATTTTTCTTCTTTTCCGATTTCTAAAATTTTCAGGATATTGAATGCATAGTTTTAAAATAGAAAGGCAGATGAGCAGAAGTCTCATCTATGATTAGCGGTGCCAGCTCTTGCTGTGCCGTGGGTGTGTTATCGGCCTTTGTAACTGTTTTTGTCATAGTTCAATAAAATATGAATCCTTATTCACTTAAGTCATTCAAATGCCATTGTAATATTATTTGTCACTAGAATTATCAAATATATTATTAAAAGTAATATAATTTAATATATTTAAGGTCCCCAAGTGGTAATGATATATAAATATTAATTTTATAGTAATATATATAATATTGTAAATATGTATAATTTGTTAATTTTGCCATGCTGAAGCATATGCTGACGAAATAATTAGTCTGGCGTGTCCGTAGTGATACTACGGGCTCACAATACTCAGCGTGAAACGGTATTTGTACTGTTTCGCAGAGTGAGTGAGGAAATCGACGACCCTTAAAAGTGCCGCTTAAGTGGCGTAAAAAGCCGATAACACAAACAAAGCGCGGATTGTGGCGCGGTTTTCTATCGGCGCCTATTTTAAGGGCGTCCGATATCCTCACTCAATCAGCGAATCACATTAACCATTTTACGCTGAATATTCTGTGAGCACGCGGTATCACTTGCGACGAGTCGACCCAATAAGCGTCCGCATATGCTTCTGCACGGCTTTTCCTCGGGTGCGACAGTATTAAAATACTGGCCCGACCACTGCCAATCCCTTCCAGAGATAGAATAATTTTTAATTGTCTGGACCGAGATTCATACCCGATACATCTCGCTTCGTTGTAGACTTATTAAACCACATAACTATGAGGCTCTCATAACTTTCAGGGCCGTCGCCATTAGATTCTCTGACTTACAGTTTTCCTTACTACAATCAAAGATACTGTGGTTGTTTAATTACGGCCAAGGCTTGCAAGGATTTATTCGTAATCGGGAAGCAGTCCGACGTTTTACGATGACTGGGCATTTCCATGCATAAGCTAATGTTTGTATGGATCAAACATCAATTAGCACATCACCAAACTCAATTGTGATGTTGAAATGACAACATCTGTGACGTGGGATGTTCTGAGTAGCTGTTTGGATAACTACCTGCTGCTGAATTTCATCATCGAACATCGAGACGGAATATTATTAATCAGAGTATTTTAAGACATTTTGTGCCGCAAACCTCTAGCGACAGAGAAATTTTCAAATCAATACATGGCAACTTTAAAAAAAACTCAGTCCAGCAGGAGCTCACGGAAGTCCATGGGCGGAGAATATCTTATGCTAGGTTGCATTTAGAATTGTATAAAAATTTACATAATGCAGCGAGTGGATTTATCAAAAGTTGCGACTTTTTATAAAGGTATAGCGGAAAACGGGGTAGGTGGATCTCCTATATGGTAAGAGAACACCACAGCCCATGGACAACCGCGCCACACTCCGTACTTTAATTGTTTTGACGGTTTTTTCGTCGCTGAAACGGAACTTTACGCCTCCGATATCCTCATTCACTCTTTGATACACCGTACAAGTACCGTTTAAAGTAACTACCATTTCACGTTGAGTATTCTGTGAGCTCGTGGTATTAATGTGGATGAGCCGGCCCAATTATTACGTTAGCAAATGCTTCAACATGGCTCTCCCACGGGAGCGACAGGTATTAGGACACTCGCCCGGCCACTGTCAAACTCATCCAGAGATCGAATAAATTATTCATTAAATTATACGAGTCCGACCAATGGGCGTAGAACCGCTTATGCTTATGCCTTTCGAATTTTAATTTGACTAGCTCTTCCGAAGTGATACCACGAGCTCACAGAATACTCAGCGTGAAACAGCACTTGCATTATGTATCTCTGTGAGTGAGGATATCGGAGGCTTAAAAGTTCCGCTTAAGATGCGTAAAAAGCCGTTAACACAACCAATGCGCGGACCGTAGCGCGTTTGTTCATGAACGCCAGTGTTCTCTTACCACACAGGAGACCCACCTGAACCGTTGTCCGCCATAAAAAAAAATAAATAGCTACTGGACTATTAAAATATATTTTTAAAACTCCCATACAGATTTGGGTACCGGATTTAGCGCGGCTTACGTCACTAAGGGCTTTCTTATCTTTTGTTTACTGCCATAGATAATGAATACATTTGTTAAGCGACCTTAACTTTTTGTTTATAAATATTATAAAGGACGTTAAGTGTATATATTTCTGAAATAAAATGGTTCAGTTATAATTATTTTAATTTAAATTACCCTAAAATTCATAAATAATAGACTTTTTTAATTTATCTGCTAAATAAGTGTTTTCTCAGTTTTATATTGCGTCTACAATTTAAATGTTAATTTATTCAGTTGGAAGAGCTTGACAGTGACTGATCTTAACACTGTCATACTCGCGAAAGAACCATGCTAAGCGTGCTGCTGTGATTGGGCCGAAGTATCACAGATATCTAGTGTTGCCCAAATGCAAGACCAAGAGGCACACCGACTCATTTCAGTAAGGGCAAGACTGACCGTGTAAGACTTGAGCAATAACAAGACTAAGCCTGCAAGACTCGCGCGTCTTGCAGCTATTTTTTGGAAGTGGTTTTTGGGATTTCTCATTAAATCTTTCACATATTTTATAAATCTTGGTGGTCTTCACTGTGGCTACGGTAATTCAACCTCAAAATGATCATATTCTGATAGATTTTTCTAAGATCTGAAGTGTACTTTAATAAATATCAATGGTCTAATAGGAAATTTCAAGACTTGTAAGAGTCTTGCTGCGAGACCAAGACCAAGACTGGGAGCGCAATAGCAAGACCATGACCAATACACCTGGTATTGGCGCAAGACTAAGACTAAGCTAAGTCTTGCATCTTGTCAACGCTACAGATATCACAGACTCATTGAATACCTGTGTGAAATTTTGATGAGTATTCTGTGAGCCCGTGGTATTATTTCGGACAATTCGTCCGAATTACTGTGTCAACATGCATCAGTATGGCTTTTCCACGGGTGCGACATAATTTAGGTACGCGCCGTCAACTCTCAAGCCCTTCCAGAGACGGAATAAATTATATTTTAATGATCCGGATCGGGATTCGAACGAGGCTCTGGAATATATAACAATTTTCTGTAATCATAATTTACAAGAACCTGTAACTTGCGGTTTGGTGATCGAAATTGTAACATGCTGTAGTTTGTAGTAAAATGAATCGCATATGTCTTCATAACATCACATCCGTCAGAGAGCCATGCAGAAGCATGTGCTGACGTACAAATTGGGCCGTCTTGTGCGTAGTGACACCCGGCTCACATATTCAACGTAAAATAGTTATACTTGAAACGGTGCTTCTACTGTGTTTCGCTGAGTGAGTGAGGATATCGGAGACCCTTAAAAATGACGTGAGCGTAGAATGCCGGCAACATATCAATGCGCGTACTGTTGTTCAAGAACTGTGTTCTCGTACCATATAGGAGACCCACCTGTTCCGTTGTCCGCTATACCATAAATCTGCCTAGTTCGCCGCTTGGACGGCAACATCGCATGTAATGACATTGACCATCAACTTTCTAGTTTTATGGACTTTCTGAGAAAGTTAATGTCATATTACGTTACATATATCATATGTTATAACGGCAACTTGCATTTTCAAAGTTTTGCATAACGAAAGACGTAATTTATGTATAAACTGAATGTATTTCGTGTATGAAAATAAACTTGCAATTTTTGATCAAAAATAAGGCTTTATTTCAATAATAAATGAATTGATACATCAATCAAAGTATGGATCACCAGAAGCTATGAATTTTTTCACTTGTCCTGGACTTTACTTGTCTTCTGTATGCAAATCACCACTTCTGTGCGTAAAAATCACTGTTGACATGTTATAATCTCTGGAGTATTAATCATCATCATCAGCCTATTCAAGTCCACACTTGTCAAGTTCAACACAGGCCTCCCCCATCATGGCCTATTATGCCTTTATCGCCACGCTTGGCAGGCGGGTGGGTGATTGCAGAACATCTGTTGTATTCGAAGTATTAATACTTAGGATACATTTTCACCCGTGTAGAGCCATGCTGAAGAATATGCTTATGAACTAATTGGGTCAGCTCGTCCGAAGTGATACCACAGGTTCACAGAATACTCAGCGTGAAATGATAATTGCACGTGAAACAGGGCTTCTATTGTGTTTCACTGAGTGAATGAGGATATCGGACGCCCTTAAAATTTCCGCTTGACTGTGGCGCGGTTGTACAAGAGCTGCGGTGTTGTCTTACCATATATGAGACCCACCTGCTCTTTTGCCCTCTATAGAGTAAAAAAATGTGGTAGTATCATATATGTAGATTATAGAGATCAGAACTAAGAGTCAAAATAAGTTGCATGCAGTATGAACCATAAATATCTGGCGCCGGTTTTCA
This sequence comes from Delias oraia, assembly GCA_018230265.1. Classification (NCBI taxonomy): domain Eukaryota; kingdom Metazoa; phylum Arthropoda; class Insecta; order Lepidoptera; family Pieridae; genus Delias; species Delias oraia. The sequence continues at coordinate 12,877 of DWCF01003334.1, forward strand.
GCGCCCTTTTACTGGACCCTGCCTTATCACCAATGCCGGATCTATGGTGTTATCAAATTGGGGCATAAATTTGAAGTTCAATTGTATCTCAATTCAGAGATTGTCAACTAAATTTGTTTATTTGTATATTTATAAGATGTACATACTTATATCATGTTTTGTTTTAATTATTTACGTTCTTTTTTCCTATTAGATAACATAATATGAGTGAGAAGAGAGTGAGGGGTAGAAGAGGTATTAAATACCCACGTATCGCCAGTTGTGTTTAAATTGTTTAAGTCATGGTAATCAATAAAACTTTAAACCATAATACACGAATAAAACATTACAACCCATGAATGAGTCATTTGACCCCCAAATGGTCTTTATAGGTAGTTCAAAATTTCTTTCATTCTAATGTTAAAGAGATACGCTGAAGACGAGACACTTAGTTGATTTAATAAAAATTTTAACCCCTTTTAGCTGCTGCCCGGGGTAGGCCACTCCTAAACCAGGGGTTACTAGATCTGTTGAATTTTATTTTTATTGAAACAAATATTTTAATATATATGAAACACGGGATCACCGAATACAAGAATAAAACAGTTTTTTGCTGAATATATGGTAATCGGAGCCCATTAAATTATACTAGGATAAAATTCCGGCAACACAACCAAAGCGTTTCATGACGCGGTTTTTAATGGGAGGCATTTTTTAAAAACACATTTATTATGAAAATCAAGAGACAAATGAGCAGCAGTAGGCTCACTTAGGATAAGTGTACCTCCGCGCATGGCATCCCCAAGCCCTTGCGGGACCGCGGATGCGTTGCCGGCCTGTAACGGTACTAATAAATAAATATATATAATGGCTAATAATAAATAAATATATATACTACTACTGCTACTAATAAATAAATATAAATAATGGCTTGTTTATTTAAACATGTGAATATAATAAAATATAATACTATTTTTCAAGCTTTTTTTTATTCTATAGCGAACAATGGATCAGGTGGATCTTCTATATAGTAAGAGAACATCGCCGCCTATAAACACCGACGCCACAGTCCGCACATTGTGTTGCCGGCTTTTTACGACGCTTAAGCGGAAGTTTTAAGGGCCTCCGATATCGTCCCTCAATCTGTGAAACACAGTGCTAGTACCGTTTCACGCTGAGTGTTTTGTAAGCCCGTGGTATCACTTCGGACTAGCCGGTCCAATTAGTTCGTCAGCATATGCTTCAGTGAAGTCCGTACCGGGATTCGAACCCGATACCTCTCGCTTCATGGTACACTTTTAAAACCATTAAGCTACGAGGCTCTCAAACGTTTCTCATTTCTCCTTCTCTTTCTTTCTGGCTTTGTTTCGAGTAAAATTCATATAAATCTTAGTATTGATGCAATTATGAATTGACCATAAAATGTTAATTATAACCGCAGGTGGTATTTTTCCGCGGAAAGACTATAGGTCAGAGGCCGAACTGCGGTTACAATAGCCAATGTGGCATCAGCTCATTATAATTTATAAATATAAGGTTTCGTAAGGTACAGCACACACAACGTGATTTTTATCACTTTAACTTTAAAGATTTTAATTCTTATTAAGAATTTACAATGAAAACACAACTACAGGTCAAACTTAACGCATTTTTGGCTCCTATTTTTATTGTACAGCGTGCAATGGAGCATGCTCATAAGTAATAGATCACCACCGGCTATGGACAAACTTTTAACAACTTTTTAAACCAACATAGGGAAACACGGGAGTTCCATGCTGACATTAATAAGGCCGGCTCAAGGTACCACGGGCCCATAGAGTACCAGCGTGAAACAATACTGAGTTTTGCTGAGTGAGACTAAGATTATGGCTATGGGCGGCTGTGCCCGCTATACAATAAAAAACTTATATCTTCCTTCATCGACGATAAAAATACTTAGAAAAATCATTTGTTAATTAAAAAAACCAGAAATAGAACTAATATGATAAAATTTATTTACACGAGTAATGCACATAATATTAACTAGTACCTAAACTTGGAGATTACGTAATAACCATAACAGTTACAAAGTATCTTGATCTGTACTTCACCGTATTTGTAATAAATATTTTAATTACAGATATTTAAGATTAAAAAAAGGCAATTTAACTATGTCGTCATAACGAAAAACAGTGAGTTTAAAAATACATACCTAAATATAAATCTGTATTTTATTATTCATAGGTAAAATTGCGCTAGCGAAAGTAAAGAAAAATATTTCAAGAGATCTCCGCCCATGGACGACCGCGCCACAGTCCACGTATTGGTTGTGTAGCCGGCTTTTTAAGCCACTTAAGCGGCAGTTTAAGGGCCTCCGATATCCACACTCAGCGAGACACAGCACAAATACCGTTTCACGCTGAATATTCTGTGAGCCCGAAATCACTTCGGACGATCCGGCTTAATTAGTGCGTCAGCATATGCTTCAGCATGGCTCTCCCACGGGTGAAATGAAGTTTATTTTTCACATAAAATAATATTAGTGTCTTTTATATAATAATATTATTTTAAATAATTTATAATTTTAAGAAAGACTTAATGGTGATGCTGTCTAGAATAAATGAATTTTTATATCACATTTGTTAATTTTAAAATAGCTAAATATATCCAATTAAATGATCAAAATCAAAATCATAAATGTCACCGACAAAGGCAAACTAAAGAGAACCTATGACATGCACTCTAAAGCCTCGAAACTATTTTAATAAGTGTACCATGAGGCGAGAAGTATCGGGTTCGAATCCCGGTCCGGAAAACTATAATTTATAATTTATTCGGTCGCTGGATGGGCTTAATAGTAGCCGGCCGAATGTATTAATACTGTCACACCAGTGGGAGGGGCATGCTGAAGGATATGGGGATGGAGGCTTCATTTGGACTGGCTCGTCCGATGTTATATCACGATAAAACTCAGCGTTTTAATATAGTATAGTATGAAAATAGTAGTTGTACTTGAAACGGTGCCTCTACTGTGTTTCGTTATCCGCTATACTATATAAAAAAAACTTAAATTTGTTCCTTTAAAAATAAAGAAACTGTAGTAATCTATTTAAAATCCTCTCGATCCACATTAATTATAAATACATTTAGTAAATAATTTCCACTTCTTATTTTTTTAATGTAACATATATTTTATTTATAGCCATACCGTTATAATATCTCAACTTTCAAACGAACATGACATTTTGTTCATATAGAGTGAAAGTGAAAGATTTTAAATTAAAATATATTAATTTCTTTACATATATTTAAATATAATATATGCAACTATTAATATATATGTTATGTTATAGAAGAGTTGGAAAATTAATTCAGTTTTTTAAACATACATATTTAAAAATACTTTTTTTATGGTATAGCGGATAACGGATCAGGTAGGTCTTCTATATGGTAAGAGAATACATAAGCCGATGCAAATCGCGCCACAGTCCGCGCCTTGGTTGAGTTGCCGGCTTTTTACGCCACTTGAGCGGCATTTTTACGGATATCCGATATCCTCACTCACTCACTCCTTTATGATAAGACAACACCGCTGCCCATGGACAGCCGCGCCACAGTCTGCGTATTTGCTGAGTTGCTGGCTGTTTACGCGATTTTTAAGGGCCTCCGACACCCTTACTCACTGCGAAACACAATAGAAGTACTTCTTCTGTTATTTCTGTTTTAGGCATATTTACGGAACAAAGAGGACGCTCATTTTTTTCCCCAAAAAAACTATTAAAATGATAACTTACGTGTTAATTCTTAGACAATTTACGCGGCAATCTAATACTTCAACATCATATTAACTAAATATGTCAAAATTAAAATAAAACCTAAGAACTAAAGGTTTCATCTGTATCACCTCGATGTTTGTCGTTCTACAGCAAATTTTTACTCTATGGAAACAGCTGGAATTGGAGACATTAAAAAAAATATTATTATTTTATAACGGACAACGGAGTAGGTAGGTGTCCTATATTGATAGAGAACACCGCCGCACTTAAACAACCACGCCACACTCCGCGCATTGGTTGTATTGCTGGCTTTTTACGATGTTTAAGCGACACTTTTTTTTCACGTTTTTGTATCACGCTGAGTATTCTGTGAGCTCGTAGTATCACTTCGGATGAGCTGAACCTATTAGTGCGTCATTATATGCTTCAGCATGGCCCTCCCACGGATCCGACAGTATTAAGAAACTCTCCCGGCCACAGTCAAGCCTTTCCAGAGACCGAATAAATTATAAATTTATAATAATTTTCCGGGCCGAGATTCGAACCGATACCTCTCGATTCATGGTACATTTTTAAAACCTTTAAGCTACGAGGCTCTCAGAGCTGATAAAAATTTTTTGCACGCTCGTCTTATTATATAATTAAAATTATATCTTTTATTATAAAGAAACGCCATTTTTGTAAATTTTTACATTAAACAAAAAATAACGATTATAAAAATCATCTTATGATACCAGTGTGGTTTTTATTCTTATGTTTAAAATTAAATCGAAATTTTTAAAAATATGGATTTTAATAACAATCCCAATGGTTGAAATGAAAATCGATTTTGTACAATTATTGAGATTATAAGAATCGATTTTTATTAAAATACAGTAAAAATCTGTTGTTTTAAATAAATTATTTCATATAGCTTTATATAATATTACTGAGGTGTCTGAATCTTTTGAATGACTTCTTCTGACCTGTTAAACTCCTATAATTTTATATATCTTTGAGCATTCTTGTAAGCAATTATGAGTTTGATTCCCTGTATAAATAGAATTATTACAATTTGGGTTTCGATATCTTCTCTTATTCTTTAAAACCGGCAACAGACCCGTAACCAAGTATAGGGCATGGGCGATAGACCGCTTATCCAATGTGAGCCTCCTGCTTGATTTACCCGACTTTTATAAAAAAGCTGCGTACTATTCTATTTTACGCTGGTATTCTGTGAGCTCATGGAATTATCAAGTCTAAATAGTGCGTCAAAATATGCTTTAGCGTGGCCCTCCCGCGGGAAAATTAATATTAAAACACTCACTCCGTCACTGTAAAGTTCTACTAAAGCGCGAATTGTGGTGCGGTTGTCCATGAGCGGTGGTCATCTCGTATAGATGAGAATCAAGTGCTGCGATGCCCGCTATACCATAATAAAATATTGTAACAATTATATTGATGAAAATATTGTTTTTTACAAAATCTTCCTTCAGTTATCATGTTTTTAATAATGAAGGCTAATTTTATATGTATGTAACAAATATTGCGTAATATTACGCCATGTTTTTATTTATTTATGTAAAGCCTTACTTGAATGAGGTTTAGTCCCTTTTTCATGACATCTTAGACCTTTGATTATCTAACGAATAATGGTTCAGGCGGGTCTCATTAATGGGTATATATATATAGGAGATCGCCGCCCATGGAACGCAATTGGAACTTTTGTTGGCCGGCTAACACCACTTATGCGATATCACTTGCAGGGTAGTAAGGGACATATCCTCACTAATTGAACGAAACATAGTACAATTAATATTTCACGCCGGTATTCTTTGAGATGGTGTCTATACCCGCAAGCCTGCAAAGGCTTGGGGTGTCCATGGGCAGAGAACCGCTTATCCAAATAACTTGTTTGCCAACATTTTTGCTAAATTATTGATACAAAGTTATGTCCATACCGTAATAGCGTATTTAGCGATGAAGCTCTAACTCTCTCTTAGGTTCTATTTTTCGTATCTATGAATTTTCAATTCGTTTGTTGAGCATATTGGACATAAATAAAGAATAAAATATACTATCATTATAAAGTAGTAAGCTATAGCTAAGTAGCTTAGAAGTAGACTAGTGGTAATAAGAAATTGTAATAAGAATTATTCACTCATTTAAATAACAATAGTAAATCTTGTTTATACGTATTTTTACGGTCATTTATTATGATCAATTAATAAAGTACGAAGAATTACACGTCATTACTACAGTAAAGCCTCGAATTAGTTTTATAAGTCTACTTATCGGGTTTGACTCTTGTTCCGACAAAAATCCGTTTTCACCCGTAGGAGAGCCATGCTGAAGCATATGTTGACGCACTGATTGGGTAGGCTCGTCTGAAATGATACCACGGTCTCACAGAATACTCAGCATGAAATGGTATTTGTACTATGTTTTGCAGAGTGAGTGAGGATAGTGGAGGCCATTAAGTGTCGCTTATTCAGCGTTAAAGCTGACAACACAACCAATGCGCGGATTGTGTCGCGGTTGTCCGTGGGCGGTGGTGTTCCTTACCATATAGGAGAACCATGACCGTTGTCCGCTATCGAATAAAAAAAAATATTCGATCTTAGGAAGGGCTTTACAGTGGCCGGGTGAATGTCTTAATAATATCTTACCCGTGGGAGAGCTATGCTGACGCACTTATTGGATCGGCTCGTGGGTAGTGATACAGGATCACAGAATAGCAGCGTAAAACATTACTAGAAGATCTATTTAATTTTTTCAATTAATAAAAGAGGTACTTGTACTCTTGTACTTTGTTTCGCCGAGTAAGTGGGGATATCGGAGGCGATTAAAAATGCCCTTTAAGCGGTTTAAAAAGCCAGCTACACAAACAATGCACGGACGTTGGGGCGGTTATCAAAGGGCGACAATTTTTTCTTACCGTATAGGAAATCTACCTGCTGCGTTGTCCCCTATAACAACCATAAAAAAATTATCGGTTCTGATGTGTAACAAAAGTACAATTATATGTATGAAATAAAAAAATATTATAATTTTCAATTAATTTAATTATTGTTATACGCAATTACATACTGTATTAATTATAGTTTATTATCATATAATTCAAAGTTACTTCCCATGGCTGGTCCCACATAACATACCCAGAATTAATTTGAAACAATAAATACAGCAAAAATCTCACATAACTTAGGATGACAAACTTGATAGCCCATAGTACAATTATGGTATTTTACTCAATTGTTTCTTATAGGAGTCAGAATAGCTTATTCACACTCTATGTTTAGATTACAACAAACATATAAGAGGATAAAAAGAATAGGGTTCTGTGTAGGGACCGCGTTAAAAACCGCCCCCGCCGGAAACGGAGGCGAGGACCGATATATATCGCAAAGCCCACCCCGGTGAGCTT
>DWCF01003335.1:0-20006 GCA_018230265.1 Delias oraia
AAAGGTGCAATAATGGGATCGAGTTGCAGAAACAGGCCCATCTTAAAATTACAAACAACTGGCACAATCAAAAACAAGCCGCTGTTACTAATTGTCTGCTCCTAAAAGAATGGACCGATTTTATAAGGTTTTTATTTGTTGTTGAAAAGATGATCTAATCGATATTAGACACAAATTTGAAAATCCTTTATCACTTTAGATATTTCAAAAGATATATCAATGTTACAAAATGAGCGAACTGTTCAATTTAAAAAACAAACAACATACATTAATATAAAACCGTATTTTTGGGAAGCCATACCTCTAACATTTTGATAGTTTCTCCGTCAGCGGGAATTTCCCGTACTTGAGTGATGATTGTCTGCCTGGAGTCCATATCTTGTCGCAATCGTGCAACTTCGTTTATCAAAGACTGCCCAACAGTAATTAAGGCAGATCGTTCGCTACAAGCGCGCCTGTAACATATGATTCTCAAATTTGTGTACAGCCATAAGACCGTTCTATACTAGACTATACTGTTTTTTATTAGTATAGCGAACAACAGAGTAGGTGGGTCTTCTATATGGAAAAAGAACACCGCCGCCCATGGACAACCGCACCACAGTCCACGCGCTGGTAGTGTTGCCGGCTTTTTACGCCATTTAACTGGACACACTGGACGGCCCAATTAGTGCGTCCGCATATGCTTCAGCTTGGCTCTCCAATGGGTATGACAGTAGCTCCGTTGTTAGCTATACTATAAAAAAATTAAATATAACTTGTAGGAATTTTAATATTTATTTCTGTATTACTCTTCTAATATTATTGTAGCGAGTAGCGACCTACATGCCTATTTCTTTCGACTGTATTTTTTTTCAAATATCTAGGGCGCCACGACAAAATGCTAAAGTTTTTACTGCGCCGCGGGCTGATAGTTTGGGTACACCTAATCTAACCAATAGCATCACTATAAGAGACTCACTCAACTATAAGAGTTAAATTTTTCTTACTTTGATAGAAGTATTATAGATTCCAGTGCGTCATCGGCTTTAGCTTTTAAATCGCGCAGAACTTCACACATCTCTAAGCCGCGTTTATTGTACGCATCGATTCGAAACCAAGCGTCGCCACCCGTGTCTTCCTTTAAGACGAACAAAAATTAGAATTATTATGGAACGTGTATATTTATGTTTATCATTATTTTAAAATATTTTGTTTAGCTCTAAACTATCGCTATTAAATACATTCCGTTAGTTTTAAATCGAGGACTTAATTTAGAAATTAATGCACCTATTTAAAAAAATCTTATTTACATACATCTTTCTCTACATATCCTTTCACCCAGTCAATTAACTCCTGGCGTGCAGAAAAAGCTTGAAAACAGAGTTCCGCAAAGCACGATGGGATATTAATCGTTCTTCCCACGATGTTGGCGAGATCACTTTCATCTGGTGACGAGGAAACATCAGCACAATTTCATTAAAATCATTATTACACAAGGAATATTAGATATATATATGTATATAAAAATATATGAGTGTGTGTGTAAAGACTGTAAAGACACATGTATATACGAACTTTAAACTCTTTTCAACGCGGTATTTTATTTGAAACATTAGTTTTATTTCTAAATCATAACCTATCTCTTCTATATGTATCTTTATACATAAAGAAGATATAGGTTATTTTTAAATTCTTGTCAGTATAAAAATATTTAAAATATCTTCCAACAGGACAAAGACAATGTACCATTAAACAGATAGATTATACAAACCGTAAGGCGCACTGGTATTGAACAGCTCTATAGCGCCCTCAGTGATGGAATTCGCATTTCGACATAGCTCGTGTATTTCTTCCACCGTCCAGTCAGCCACGTTACACAAAACCAGCTCCGGTAAACCTTCTTCACTGGATAGTTGGCCGTCACTAAGTAACGCTTCCCGTAAATTTCGTAAATTTTCAAATACTTCTAAGGCTGCTTGCTAAAAAAATTAACTTTCTATAGCTTCATTATATGTAATAAACAAAATTTTTACTGTTTAGTATAACGCGTCGGAGAGCCATGCTGAAGCATATGCTGCCGCACTAGTTGGGCTGGCTCGTCCGAAATGATAACACGGGCTCACAGAATACTCAGCGTGAACCGTACTTGTACTGTGTTTCTCAGAGTATGTGAGGATATCGGAGGTTCTTAAAAGTGCCGCTTAAGCTGCGTATAAAGCCGGCACCAAAATCAATGCGCGGACTGTGGTGCGACTGTTCATGAGCGGCGGTGTTACTTACCATAGAGGAGACCCACCTGCTTCGTTGTCCGCTATTCCATAAAAAACGTTCCTATACTGACAAATGTTGTCTTTGTTCATATGTACTAATGAGCATTCTACATTTATAACGCCTAAAAAGTTTAATTCAAGATTAAGAAAATTTAAATATTAGCACACCTGCTTTAAATCAAGTTCCTTTTTCAATCCAATAAAATGCTTTTGCTTTACAGCGTATAGGCTTTTCATGTCCACGTCTTCATGAGATGTTTTTGGTGCGTTACCGACTGGGGTAACAGGGCGAGTGGTTATCTTTGATGGTGTTTTTGGTCTCGGCGTGATCTTTTGTGGAGTGTTGGGGCGACTGTATGGTGTATTAGCTCTTTGGGACGGAGTTGAAGGTCGACTTTGAATACGCGGAGTTTGGGGTCTAGCTTTCGGCGTTTTCGGCCGGCTTACGTTTGGCGTTTGCGGACGACTGTTAATTGGTGTCGATGTTCGAATCAACTCCATTGATTCTGGAATTCCAACTAAATATTTATACTAAATTAAGAAAATTACAATAATCTTGTTGAGATAAAACTTCTTGCTTACCCATTACTGCCATTGCGGCTGGTTGGTTCTCTTCTTGCGAATTAAAACTCTCTCCAATTTCATTCAAAAATGCATCTGACGTCAATACAATTATTTATATACAAATTAAGATGTTTTTTACATTTAAATAAATATATTTATACAGATTTTGTAAAGTATATCGGAAGATATTAAAAAAAACTAACCTAATTTAATATTATTTTCAGCACTTTCAATTAAACTTGTACTGGTCAGTTGTTGATTCTCCGCATTTATTTCTTCTACTTCAGAAACAATATCACGGCTATCAAGTACCTGAAAAACTTTTGTGTGACAGTATATAGGTATATACAGTTATTTCGTATATATGCAATATATATGAAAATTACCGTTTTAAAAATTCATATACAATGACCTATTAAAAATCTTTACATTTACCTTATCAACCAATTGGGTGTGGCCAAAAGTTGTGCACATACTTTTAGTCGTCTTCTAGTGGTATAGATTGTTAAACATTTTGTATATTAATGAAATAATTTATTTGTACGTAAAATGATTGTTAAACAATAAAGTTTGTTTAGGTTGAACAAAGTCGTTCTAAGTACTCAACTACAATCGGTTCGGGTTATTGCTTTTCAAAGTTAAATACAAACTTATTTTAAAACAACTCACTATAAATTCAACTGCTGAAACGTCTGACTCAGAATTTCTGTTTACCTAAAACAGTATTAATTTTCTTAGTACTTATAAACTATTAAAAGGTGTTATTTTCATCTCTAACTCTGCCTATACCTTAATTTCAGTCTTCGAATCTGTCTTGCCAGTTTTTGGAATGGCAGTTTTTACCTGAAAAATAGTTTTAAAAGAAATGTTAATACATTTATCCAACAAAAATTATAATTGTTTATTAATAAAATAAGGTATATTTGTTCTTATACAGCATGAAATTTTATTACTTATTTTTTTTTTTACTTGGATAGAATCCTATTAAACAAGTTTTATTTATTGTTTATGGAGTTATGATTGTTTGGTTAACACTCAAATTTGTGAGATCAGGCACTACTTGAATATTTTGAATTAAAAAAATATTTTTATGTCAGATAATTTTTTTAGGGAAAAAGGCTTATGTTCAACAGTGGACGTCTTACGGCTGAAATGATGATGATGATCATGACTATTTTAGGCTATTACATAAGATAAGGACCGGTAAGAGCCTTGCATCAAAAAAGGAGCGTGAAAAATTTACCCGAGACGTAGTTGGCGACGGAACTGATCTTACTGGTGATAATCGTGCTGTAGCCAAAGTCAGGTTCCGATTGGTTGCATTTTTGGCAGCACGTGCCGCTGAAGCGGCCGTCGGTCGTGGGATCAGACGCGGAGCAGTCGCATCTATAAAAAAATTACACAATATTACAATAAATATACAATATTTACTCTATTCTATAAAGCTATATCTTTAAAAAAAAAATCCTCCGCCCATGGATAACCTTAGCCCATGCAGAGCCGCGGAAGCGTTGCCGGCCTTTAAGGAATGTGTACGCTCTTTTCTTTAAGGTCTTCAAGACGTATTGGTTTGTAAATGATTTTCTGGCAGCTGACTTGACAGTGAAGTGGTGCGCGGCACAAAAAGCCTTAAAAAGACTTAGTTGCGAAACGACAAACACTGAGGTGAAAACGATGAAACTTTGCATTCTTCCTCGACGTTCGATGGTAATTTCATCAGCAGGTATCAATCCAAAGAATATAGTAGAACATGCTGAGCGAAGAAACATCTCTACGCAACGCCAATATACTATTTTTACATCATCATCATTATTTCAGACGTAAGACGTCCACTGCTTGACATAGGCCTCCCCCTTAGACCTCCATCCAGCAACCTGCATCCAGCGTCTTCCGGTCGGAATATACTAGTTAATAGTACCATATAATAGACGGATTTCACTCAATTGCAAATATGTTAAGGTTCGAATGAAAGGATTTCGTACTTTATTGGTACAAAACAAAGTTTTGCTCTATAAGCAGCAGGATATAATTATATATAAAATAAAGAATTGGTTTTCTATATGATAAGTTTTTTAAAACACATTTACTATAATAGATTTCAAATATCTAGAAATATGTATCTAGAATTTGTATTCACTTGCAAACTCATTTCCATGTACGCAGGGATGGTCAAGTAATTCAGCGACACATCTAGAGTCGAATAATTTAGAAATAGCCAAGTTTTCTATAATATCCTAAACAAATTTGTGTATCAACGTTTCATAAAGTAAGTATTTAACATTAGATATAAGAACCCTTTTACTTATAAGATATGGATTTCGAAAGAACGATTGCTTACATGTTTTATCTTTGGATTTGACTGTGTTTGACATTTTAATTCATTTGCTATAGGCCAAATTATAAGGCAAAACAAGACGTGTTAAATTTTGATACAATAATATCATTCAAAACCGTGAACTGCGAAAATATGTCTATGTCATGTTTATTCTGATTTCAAATGTGACACAGATTTTTTCGTTTTCTACTTTATTGTCCATAGAGTTTTTATTAAAAATTCACATAGATTAAAAAAAAGTAAAAAAAGGTAAACAATTAAAACCTCTCCGGCATGAATTTGACATATTCAAGAGTGTCAAGAGCTATTCTTTCTGATTTATTTTTTGATAGATTTTATAAATAATGTAATTTAATATTAATCATAGCAAATTTTTTTGTATTATTATTCAAATACGTAGTAAATTATGTTCAAGAGTTAAATAATCAGCAATGTCTGGGGACCTTCACGTAAAAGGTATATGTTCTATTATACATTTTTCATGTAGGAATTTTATCTTTTTAATTATTTTACCTCGTATAATAATTAAATTACTTTAGTTCAACATGATTTACCGGCATTTGAATTTTAATTATAAAACAATGATATTATAATATGAATTACAGATATGCCAGGTGGTCAATTGAAATCTCGGATACCGCAGCGCCTTAAACCTCGAGCATGTCAACGCTTTCAATTTAAACCTAAAGGAAACACAAATGAACCAATGGTATTTATATATTTTCAAATTTACAATACGTTTGTACTAAATTATTAATCACAAATTACTCTTTAAAAAACTTATTTATTATTTTTAGTTAATATAAAAGCACCATTTCTCTGTGGAATCAGCTGCCAGCAAACCAATACCATAATTTTTCGAAACCAATACGACTTGGGGACCTTCAAGAAATGAGCGTACAAATAATTTAGCTACTTTAGTTGGCTAGCAACGCATTCGCGGCTCTGCAAGGGCTGGGGGTGTCCATGGGCGGAAGACCGCTTGCCCTAGGTGAGCGTCCTGCTCGTTTGCCACTGATTGTATAAAAAACATAATATTAAAAAAATCTCGAGAAGCAATATTATACATATATAACACATATAAAAACTACATTTTTTAAAACAATATCTCATAATTTATACATAACTTTTCAATGTATGCAATTAAACTGTTTGACAGAAAAACAAAGTAGAGTCTACTCCTACGCCTGCTGCCCAGTCGCGTCCTCCTATTAAATATACAATACGACCACGATCCTGTGAGGTAATGTTCAATTATCTAATTTCTAGAATATAGAGTAAAATATTTGTTCATATAACTTATCAAAAGGATTGTCTTTTAGTTTTCTCTTTTAAAACGTTTTTTATTTGAAACTATTTGGTCCTGATTCTCGAGTAATTTAAATTTGAGAATTTACATTTTAATATCAAATAATATGTATGGCTATTTGATTCTTTTAGACTAGGCCTAAGTCGGAAAATAAAGCGAAAGAGGATTCTAATCAAGTAGTTCAAATGGAACACAGTCCACGGTCACCACGAATAGAAAGGGAAAAATTGCAGCCTGCTCAAAAAGTATTTTTTTAATACTGTCTTCATAAAGATCTAAAAGCTTAAGCAATCTAGTTAAATATCGTAAAGTAGATGTAGCCTCATCCGGACTATATTACTGAACTGCGATCGCCAACACGCCTGCCAAGCGTGGCGATTATTGCAAACACAGCCCAAATGACATTATTAATTGCGGTCCAAGGGGAGGCCTATGTCGAGCAGTGGACATCTTACAGCTGAAATGATGATGATATGATTATTTAGCCGTATTTTGTAATATTTCCAAATTCATAAAAATAGTTTGAAAGAACTACGAGCGCAATATAATTAAATTTTGGACCATTAGGTCGCTTTACAGCCAGCATTGTCAAGAACTATCCTATGGGTTTATTGTAAATCGTTACCCCAACAATTTAGTTGTTATATTATAATGTTAGTCTGTTTAAATGATTTTATTTAAGGACTTAAATTGGAAGGGCTTGACAGTGGCAGGGCGAGTGTCTTAATAGTGTCGCATCCGTGGGTTAGCCATGCAGAAGCATATGCTGACGCACTAATTGGGCCGGCTCGTCCGCAGTGATACCACGGGCTCACATAATACTCAGCGAGAATCGGTACTTGTAGAGTATTTCGCAGAGTGAGTGAGGATAACAGAGGCCCTTAAAAGTACCGCTTAAACGGCGTAAAAAGCCGGCAATACAACCAATGCACGGACTGTAGCGCGGTTGTCCATGAGCATGAGCATGTTCTCTTACCATACAGGATACCCACTTGCTCCGTTTTCCGCTATATATTATGTCCGCTATAGAGTATAAAAACCCAAATTGCTCTTTTTTCACTTTTATTTTCGAGCTGAGTAATTTTTTAAATATACAACACGGTATACAAGTAAATTATAGTGATACCAGAACATACATTCATAAAATAATAGTTCTTTACTATTGAAACCAGCTGTGATAATATTATGAGAGAAAATTGAGTGATTGTTGTAGAAAATCTTGGGAGCATCGCCAAAGAGGAATACTAATGAACGATCAAAAGAAGTCACTCCAATGAGTAGAAGTCCACGGCAAATTATAACTGTACCTAAGCAAGTGAGTACTTCGATGGTTGTTCTTAAGTCCACAATTCCATAATGAATCTTTATACCTATGATTTATATAATTTTTGTTTTAAATTATAACATTTTTCATAAAAATTTGGTATACGTAGGGATGTTTGGTTTGAATGTCTTTATAATATAGAATATCTTGTAAAAATATAGCAATTTCAGTAATTTCGAAATTGATCCATTAAAGTTCTATCTTCTACAGAGAATGCCACTCAGAAATAATTACACAAACAGAACAACATTTGTATTACCAGATCAGGTAATTAATAATTTTTATGACTCATCAATTCGCAACTATGAATATTAGCTATTAAAGTTAAAAAATAGTAAAAGGAAAATTACCCGTGGGGAAGTCATGCTGATGTACTAATTGAGCCGGCTCGTCCGTAATGATACCACAGAAGACTCAGCGTGTGACGGTATTTGTACTGTGTTTCGCAGAATGAGTGAGGATATCGGAGGCCTTTAAATATGGCGCGAAAGTGGCTTATAAAGTGAGCAACGCGCGGCTGTCCATGGGCGGCGGTGTTCTCTTAACATATAGGAGACCCACCTGTTCCGTTTTCCGCTATATATTATGAAAAAAGACTTCATTCATCATTATTTTATCAAAAAAAAAACTTGGTTGTGATACTAAGTAAACCTTCTAAATAGCATCTAAGTATCAAATTCAATGGATACAATCATATTCAATGGATATATTACATAAAAATAGAATAGTAATTTAACATTTTAAGGAGACAATAAAACGGTGTGAAGAACTCGAAGCTCACGACGCCTTTGCAGAGAGATTTGCCACGGAGGGCTCGAATGATAATTTGAGTTTCAACGATGAAGGTTATTTTGTTTTAAACTCAATAATTATGAGGCACAATATTTTTTACTATATTTATTTATTATTATTTTGTTTTTAACGGCAATTAACTTAACTAATAAGTATTTTCATGTCACTTTTTTTACAAACGTTCAATAAAATAAAATGATATAATAATTTATTTGTTATGTTTTTGCCGTCTCTGAGGTAATCTTGTATGTATATATATATATTATGAAAATAAACCCAATGAATATGAACTTAAATAATATGAACGACTGTACCAAGAATTTATAAATGTTTCGTTAAATTATTTGAAATTGTAGAGTCCATCACGACAAGAAGTGATAAAGTGGTTAAATTGAAAATGAATTGGCAAGAAAAGATTGTTCAGTTTGAGAAAATGAAAAGCGAACTCAATGACCGTCAGGTAATCGTGGAAAAGATATATATTTAGTTTTATTACCTATTAGACATCATACATGTACTAATAATACATATTATATAATGCTTCTATATTCTGTCTCTATTTTTATTCTATATCGGGCAATGGAGCAGGTGGGTCTCCTATATTGTAAGAGAACACCGCCGCCCATGAACAACCGCGCCAAAATCCGCGCATTGGTTGTGTTGCAGGCTTTTAACGCCATTTAAGCGGCACTTTTAAGGGCCTCGGATATCCTTACTCACCCTGCGAAACATATACAAGTACCGTTTCACGCTGAGTATTCTGTTTGCTCGTAAAATCACTTCGGACGAGCTGGTAAAGTATTAAGACAATCACCCGGCTACTGTCAAGCCCTTCCAGAGACCGAATAAATTATAAAATTTAATTTTATAATTGTCGGGAACGGTATTCCAACCCGATACCTCTCGCTTCATGGTAGACCTATTAAACCACTTAGCTACGAGGCTGTCAAGGATAAGATAGAAGCACTGTAAATAACATTTTATTTAAATTAAATAGAATGCAATCTTACAAGTGTACGCATCAATGCGAGAAACGCATCAACAAATGTCCAAGCTTGGTCAGAAAGCAATTCTGCCGACAACGGACGATCTGAAAGTTATGAACGTGGCAAAAATGAGTCCAGCACAACTGCTTCAGCTTTGTGAGGAATCTAAGCGCAGGGACGGTTTGTATTACTGTCATATGTAATCCGCTATTTGATCGAATGACTAGCGACATTTAGTTGAATGACTTAAGGACAACTCGTCAAGTTTTTGAATGTAACGTTCAACGTCCTGACTGTACGTTATTTCGCGTAGTCGTAATATAGGTCATAGTATATGCCGAAATATATTTAGGTTATGTTAAGTTAAGTGTTTTAGGAATGGTTAAATCCATGCAGTCACACTTATTTTATTACGAAAAGGTCACTCAAAAGTAAAATTAATTAAAAAAATATTTAAACAGTGCTATCAGCTGTGCCAGTTGTTTGACACCATATTTGTTTTGGTAATAATGCCGCAGTGGGAAAAAATGAACTAAATTACAATCAGTTGGCTGATTTTACGTCCGCGCTGTTCAAAGGGCTATGCTACAAACCGCTAACTAGTTGGACGTTGGGTGAAGCTTGTTCAGTCAAAGTTCGGCCTAGTCATTCATGTGAATGTCGTCATTCAATGAACGCTCTAATCATTCGATCAAAAAGCGGATCCAAGATGACTGCCACATTTCTACTGTGTAAGCTAATTATATCTAGATTTATAATAAAGCATCCCAAAAAAAACTTTCTTTAATCAAACTATATGAAAGTCTGAATATTACATAACAGACATTGCTGCAGCTTATATAATTTCTCATTCATCATCATCCTATTCAAGTCCACTGCTGGACATAGGCCTCCCACAAAGACGCCTGTTGCGATCTTGAGCGATCTGGATCCAGCGGTTGCCCGCGACCTTCGTGAGATCACCAACCCGCCTGCCAAGCGTGATTAAGGCAAATAACCCCCCATGACCAAAATTTCTCATTGCGCATGTGTTTTTTATTGTGTCTGATCATATTATATTCTAATCATAATTTATAACCAGTATTGAGTTTTGAAATTCTGTTCTCATTTTTTAAAGACTTTAGAAATAATTAATAACAAATTAAGACAATTTTCAGGTAATCAACTTATTATAAAAGACTCCTTGGCAATTGATTTGTCTAAATTAAAAAATATTCCTATAAAACTTGTTGAAACTTCGGAACAAATATTGACTCAACAAAGGGAGTTCACTAATTGGTTCCACAATGTTATAAGTCAGGAGAAGGTAAACTTTATAATAATAATAAAAACTATTTTTTTTTATTTTATCGCCATTCAAGTGCGCCTAAAAATGTACATAACCATGACGCAATATATTGTAAAATATTCACATTTAAAAATGTTGCTGTTTAAATTTTGATACATTTTATCAAGGTTCAACATTTTTATCTCTTACCTATATAGGTATCTTTGATTGCGTTAAAATTCAACGAGAATCCTGTAACTCCGTGAGATAAGTGTATTACCGCCCCTTGAGTAAACTTTGCAACGGAAACGATAAAGCATTAATAAATGTTGAAAGAAAATATTCGAATTTACGTGAATTATTGAAATGTATACCGATTATAGGAATGCAGCATTAAAGTGCTTTCAAAGAAAATAAGCGAGTTCAATGCTGAAAATGAAATGCTTAATGGTTTATTGCACACCAGTCAAAATGAATTCCTTCGAGAGATAAATGAAAAAATGGAATTTTTAAGGTGAAATTTAAATTATTGTATAAAGTTTTTATTCAATAAATACGTTGGA
The DNA here is from genome assembly GCA_018230265.1 of Delias oraia. Taxonomy (NCBI): domain Eukaryota; kingdom Metazoa; phylum Arthropoda; class Insecta; order Lepidoptera; family Pieridae; genus Delias; species Delias oraia. The sequence continues at coordinate 11,393 of DWCF01003335.1, forward strand.
TTAGACGTTCAAAATTGTAGAATAGTCATTATAGAATATCACTAACTTAATAACAGTCTGTAACATACGCTCACAGTCTTTTTTACATATTTGATGTCTTTCAATCACGAAAATTATTATTTTATTATTATTTTAATAACCATTTGTAAAATTTTAATATTTTTTTATTTCAGAAAATGTATAAACGAAGCAATTAGCAACCAGCTTCGAAATGAAAAATTAACTTATGAAGTTTCCGAACTAAATTCCAAAATATCAGATCTACGGAAACAACTCACAGCAGCGGAGAATCAAAAATCATTCAACAACAAATTTAAACTCGAGGTAAAATATAACCGCGGACTTTGTATTTGAATTGCAATAGTATGATTATTGACTATAGAATACCCCAGATATATATGTAGGTATTGCCGCAATAAACTACACTGGAGAAATTTACTTCTGCCAAATGTTTATTAGTACGGTTTATTGATTTAGTTTGATCTAATAATATTTTTTTTGAGATCCTCGTAGCTTAATGGTTTTAAAAAGTGTACCATGAAGGTATCGGGTTGGAATCCCGGTCCGGACACTTATAATTTAATTTTATAATTTATTCGGTCTCTAGTAGTGCTTGACAGTGGCCGGGTGAGTGTCTTAATACTGTCGCATCCGTGGGAGAGCCATGCTGAAGCATATGCTGACGCACTAATTGGGTCGGCTCGTCTGAAGAGATACCACGGGCTCACTGAATACTAAGCGTAAAACGGTACTTTTACTGTGCTTCGCTGAGTGCGCGTCCTGTGGCGCGGTTGTTCATGACCGGCGGTGTTCCCTTACTATATAGGAGACCCAACTGCTCCGTTGTCAGATATAGAATAAAAATAAGTAAAGAGAATTTTTAATTTTCCATAACAGGAAATTGAAAAAGATTTGAAACAGGAGAGAATAAAATGTAAGGTAATTAGAGAAAGAGCAGTACGAGCCGAAGGCCAAGTCAAAATGGAAGGAGAGAGGTCTGCTAATTTAGAAGCAGCACTGAACCAATCTCGATTTCATACCCGTAACTTAGATCGAACAATATTACAGTTAAAAGAGCAGGTATATATTGATCTCGATTTTCTTATACCTAATAATATTTAAAGGACAACGTTCGTTCCACAACTGAGCGATTTTGAGGCTTTTTGTGCCGCGCACCACCTCTCTGTGGAATCTGCCAGCAGGGGTATTTCCAAAGTAATATTACTTGTGGACCTTCAAGAAAAGAGGGTACACCTTCCTTAAAGGCCGGCAACGCACCCGCGGCTCCATGGGTGCAGGATCGCTCGTCCTAGGGGAGCCTCCTGCTCATTTGCCACCAGTGGTGACCAACAATAGATTTTAGATTCGATAAACCCAAGAAAATATTTCGTATTTAAGCAAAAATTTTGGTCTTTTAAATGTATTTAATGAATTTTTATATTCTCTTATGTTTTCTTGTAAGTTGTTCTCTTTCACAACAGTTTCTTGAACAGATAAAGAGTAAGGATATTATTCCATTTTATTTTATACCTACTTACTGCACTTGTAAGACTCAATTGTTACAGAATGAAAGATTGCAAAGCGACTTCGATACAGAATTGAATAAGTTGAATGAATCTATAAAAGAAAACAGTATACATTTAGAAGAAATAGCGGATGCCCGGGAGAAACTTCAATTGGAGTAAGAATTTTAACCTCAGTGTTTTTTTATTCTATAGCGGACAACGGAGCATGTGGGTCTGCTATATGGTAAGAGAATACCGCCGACCATGAACAATCGCGTCACAGTCCACGCATTGGTTGTGTTGACGGCTTTTTACGCCGCTTAAGGCCCTCCGGTATTCTTACTCATTCTGCGAAACACAGTGCAAGTACCGTTTCACGCTGAGTATTCTGTGAGCCCGTGGTATCACTTCGGACGAGCCGGTCCAATTAGTGCGTCTGCATATGCTTCAGCATGGCTCTGCCACGGGTATGGTTTCTTACAAGCTTTTTAAGATTCAGTAACAAAAGAATTAAACATAATATTTAAATTGAACTTAATTACGCTCTGTTTTCTATGAATATCGACAGAAAAGAAAACTTGGAGAAGCGTCTCGATTTGTTGTCAGTTAATTATAATGAATCCGTTAATAAATTAAAACACGAATTAAACATAAAAGTAACGCAATTAATAGAGCAAGAGAAAATAAATATGGTAGAAGTTGAAGAGAAGAAGAAACTACAAGAAACAATTGAAACTCAGAGTGAAAAACTTTTAGAAGTCGAGTTACGGCATGAAAAGTTGACTAAGAAAATGCTCGATTATGAAGAAAAATTAAGTAAGTGTATCCAAGCTACGTTCACGGTTCATTTGCAGTGTGGCGTAGGACAGAAAATATCTTATAAAATTTTACCAATTATTTTATAAAAGTATAACAAAAGTGAAAAATATTTTTTTTTATATTAGTATTATTATGTATCTAGGTGCATTTAGTTTTCCATATTACTGTTTTTTTATACTATACCGGACAACGGAGCAGGTGGGTCTCCTATATGGTAAGGGAACACCGCCGCCGATGGACAACCGTGCCACAATTTGCGCATTGATTGTGTTGCTGACTTTTTACGTCACTTAGGCGGTATTTTAAGGTCCTCACTAACTCAGCGAAATACAATACAAGTACCGTTGAGTATTCTTTGAGCCCGCATCACTTTGGACGAGTCGGCCCCATTAGTTCGTTCGCATATGCTTCAGCATGGCTCTTCCACTGTGCTGATAATACTGAGACACTGTATAGACTAAGACTGATTTCATTAAATTAACCAATATATGACATCACCATTACTGATTTGATCATTCAGTATAATTTATATGTTTTTTCAGAACAATCACAGGAACAAGAGAATAAATTGAAATGTGTAGAAGACGAACTCGAAAACGTAAAAACAGACATAGAGCAGTACAAGCAAAGATTGTTTGAAAAAGTTGACTTTATAAAGGAAATAGAGGTATAAATACATAAATATAATGAACATTGTACATATAGTGAATTTTTTTATGCCTACTCCTCATAAATAAAATTGACTAAAGAGACGGTTCTAATATTATTGATTTATAAAATCATCAATAAAATACTTTCATTTTAAAGTTTTTAACTTTTAAAAACTCTGTACAACAGAGGCGTCTCAAAGTTTGCTTTTGTCTGTTATAGAGTAAATTTAAGGATTCTCGAGCGTTCGAAGTTAAGTTGAAGCATGAATTAATATCAAAGGATGAATATATAACCAATTTAGAGAGAAAACATACCAATTTGGAAGAAAGGCTGAAGGAAAGGTATCATTTATATATCATATATTTCATTTTAGCATATATATATATATATCATTTGTTATTATGAAACTAACCACAAAAAACCATCTATGAGAAATTTTCGATGTAATTTCTTTGTCTTAGTCTGTCTATCTCCTAAAAGAATAGATAATTTGGAATGTTTGTTTATTTAATAAAAGTTATCGTTGGAATTGATAGACTGATGAATCTTTATGTTAGGGAATCGAAAATGGAGTCCTACCAAGAACAGTTGTCTTCTCTTAAGAAACATATCATAGAGTTACAAGAATGTTTTGGCGACTTTGAAAATGTCAGTGACTTGCAGAATATGGTAAAAAAATTGTTTTAAGTTAGCTACTTATTAAATAGCTAACCATTTTGTTTTTTTAGAAAGTGTAAATTTCCTATTTATATAGTACAGTGGACAATGTAGGTGGGTCTCCTATATGGTAAGAAAACACCGCCGCCATGGCCAACTCGCATGGAGTCCACGCATTGGTTGTGTTGCCGGCTTTTAAGCTGTTTAAACGGCACTTTAAGGGCCTCCGATAACCACAATGAGCGAAACACAGTACAAATACCGTTTAACGTTGAATATTCTGTGAAACCGTGGTATTACTTTGGACGAACCGGACGAACTTTGGAATTAGTGCGTCCGCATGTGCTTCAGCATGGGTCTCCCACACGTGCGACATTATTAAGACACTCGTCCGGCCACTGTCAAGCCCTTTTAGAGATCGAATAAATTAAAAATTTAATTATATATAATTTATAATTGTCCGGACCCGGATTCAAACCCGTAGACCTTCATGGTAGACCTATTAAACCATTTAGCCACGAGGCTCTCATAATCTTATATACTTAATCATTAAATTTTAAGGTGAAGCACCAAAAAGAAAAAATGGAAATGATTACTGGTGAGAATCAAGAACTCGCTCAAGCACTTCAAAAACGACAAATAGATATAGAGCTTCTCATGGAAAACGCTTTGAAACACGAAAACGAGATGGAGCAAAGAGACAATATAATCAAAGTTCTTACACAAAAAGAAGAAGAGCAAGCAAACATTATAAAATTGTTAAGAAACAATTTTGAAAACAGATCCCGGGTAGATTCTGATGTATGTTCTTTTAACAGTTGTATTTTCAATAATTTTACTGAAGAAAATAAGACAGTATTGTAGAAAAACAATTATTTATCTTAGTTTTTAATGAGTTTGTAGCACATACTAAAGAAATTTATTTCTGCTGATCTTAATAACGAATGATTTTTTGTTATAGCTAAACAAACAAATAATGGAGAAAAATGAAGAAATCGATGTGCTAATTAATAACTTAGAAACGAGAAAGGGACAAATTTCACAGCTTGAGAAGATTATTTTGACGTTGGAAGATCAAATGCGCAAAGCTAGTCAGCAAAAACGGAAGGACAATGAAAAGATTGATGTACTTGGACAAAAACTTGAAGAATATAAAGCATACATAGAGAAAAGAAACAACACGCCGAGCAAAAACCTCGACAGCTTGTTTGAAATACTCGAAGATGAATTGGGAAACTCATTTGAACAACAGTATAAAGCTGAAACAAATAAAATTAATAAGAATAAATACATGCCAAATGACCGGCAAATACCAACTTCTCGCGCAAAACATCAGGTTATGTATAAAGAAAAAGATACTGAACATACAAATTTCTTAGTGGGCGACTATATGCACAAACCATCAATGAAAGAAAATGTATTGAAAAGAGATAATTTCGATCCAAAGAAGATGAATGTCCATGCGGAAAACTTTCAGTGGGGCGCAGACTGCGACAACAAATTGCCTATACGTCCGAGTTCCGAAGATGCCTTTGTTACACCCATTAAAGAAACTATAGAAAGGCATCCTAAAGAAAAACACTTAACAAGGAACATACAATTACCCGTGTCAAATTACAGAGACGACAGAAAATATAAAATGCTTAAACTGGCAAGTCATAGGCTTTAGTTTATGTAAGTATTTTGTATGGCTGTTGTGTTTTGTCTACTTAAATTGTTTCATTTACTGAAATAAAAGTGAGATTGTGTTATAGTTCACTTTATTTTTCACAATAATTAGAGTTATGCAGATCCTAAAAAAGATAATCTGAAACAAAGAGAATTTCAATTACATAATAATTAATTTGACTAAATTCGATTTCCACATATCAAAAAATATATTACAAAAAATTTGGTAGAATTAAAAAGATACTAGCTGTTGCTGTTATTGACAAGATGTGGCGTCGATCCTGTGCTATGATGGGATCGTAGAATTTCTCGTTCTAGTATTGCCCTGCGTCGTTCTAATTGTGTCCTCACTCGACTTTCTCTCTCCAATTGCAAACTTTGCGCTAAAACCGCGCTCTCCAAATGAATTACTCTGGCGCGTTCCGCTCGCAATGCCGACCACGTGTCGGACGCATACGAACACATCGTTGTCAAAGATCGTGAAACCTTAAATCAAACTGTTGAAAATATCATAGAAACGTGATACAATTATGGAATAAATCAATAAATTTTCTTTTAAAAATACTAATAAATATATTCAGATTAAATGCTAAACAAATTTAATATAACACCAATCGATGATTAGATTAATTTTTAAATACATGAAATGACTGAAAACCATAACAGTGTAAAGCCTGGTTACAATCATATCTTGTTAAGATAAATCAAAATAAGAAGCCATCTTTTCTTTTACAAATTATTTTAAGAATTATTTCGTCGGATTTGGACCCACCCCGGGTTTTGACAACCTTCACAAAGTTTCATATAAAAATTCCGTGTTTTTGTAGCTTTTAATTTAGATTGTACACACTTCAGGATAAATTACTGTATCGGATTCCGGTGGGTCGGCCGCGGCACCTAGGTTCCCTAGTAAACTCTTGCGAGCTCGTATCATTTTGGCAAAGAGATCGGCGGCTCGCTCGTGTCGCTCCAACATGAGGGCACGTGACGCTGCTGCAGATACTAAAGCCGACCGCTCTCGGGTTAAGGTCTGAACTTGTAATTGCAATTCTAGTAACTGCAAATTAAATTTCTATATAAGCCACCCCTTGAACAATACAAGCACTCGAAAATGACTCACTTCGTTTCAGAAATATTATTTTTGAGCAGCACCCTATTTAATAAACAACTATTTATAAGTCAAAATCTTTTCTAAAAAATTGTATGGGTGTCTCCAAGCCATTAAACCCTATACGAAGTCGCCTAAATAATGTATGATATAAAACATTATTGAAATACAAAAACATGCGTCCGTTATTATTTCTACTTACCTCCGTTTGTAAATCTTGATAAGTTACGTCCCTGGAATAGCAGTCATAGTTTCGTAACTTCTTTATTTCCAATCGCATAGCAGCTTGCTGATTCTCATATTCGGTCATATTTTGTTCCCTTATATGAAAAAAAATATTATATTTGATATAAAGAGGCATCTGAGTCCACGAGATCCTGTTTCCACCACTTTCTTAGAGCTTCATGATGCCGTGACGGAAGAATGGCAGAACATACCCCAAGAGAGAATGGTGACCCTCGTCATATTCGTGAAGGATCGAATGAAAGCTGTCATCAAAGCAAGGAGAGGAAACACTGGATTTTAAGGACTTATTTGAAATTTTTATTTTTTTGACGTTTTTAATTTTATTTTTTTGTTTTTTTTTATTATATGGCGGACAACGGTCTCCTTATATGATAAGAGAAAACCGCGCCACAATCTGCGCATTGATTCTGCTGCCGGCTTTTTAAGCGGCACTTTTAAGAGCCTCCGATATCTCTCACTCACTCTGCAAAACACAGTATCTGCAAAACTCAGTACCGTTTCACGCTGAGTATTCTGTGCCGGGCGAGCTGGCCCAATTAGTGCGTCAGCATATGCTTCAGCATGGTTCTCCCACGGGTGAATTACTTATTTTTTGTAACTTTATCCCTTTTTAATTTTTTTATATTAAAAGATTTAAAATAAGGCCACAAATGTTAATTGCTAATAAGCAATTAAATTGCCATTCCAATGATATCATACAACCACTCCCTTGCTATTGACAAATTTTGAGTAAAAGTATGTTAAAGCTGTTATTTAAAAAGATGCTATTTTATTGACGTCGAGTGTATCAGTGACTAAAATATGTAACCTAAATGTTCAATATCTAGTCTTCATCAAGGTACAACCATGTTTAAGCTTGTGCTAGTGTGCACTAAGTGAGCCGTTTCGTCCGGACGAAATCACAGGATTATATAATATATAAGTCTGTTATTATGTTTATTATATTTTGCAACATATATATATATTATATAATAATAGAATACTTGTACTGTACTGTAATTCGCTAAGCTATTGAGGACATACTGAAAGTTTGTCTTGTTGCTTTTGCAGTATAAAAATCCGGCAATACAACCAATGTGGATGCGGCGCGATTTTCCATAGGCCGTGGTTTTACCACCAGAGTCCCCTGCCCCATTTCCGTTAATTATCTAAGAAAAAAGGGAAACTTTTACGAACATAATTTTTTCATTTTCCTGTTGTCTCTCAATCACACGTTGAAGAGATATAATTTTCTTCTCTCTACTTAATAGTTCGGTCGCTAATTTATCGTCTTTATTCGCACCTTCTTCTTGCTACAAGAAAAAAGAATAATATTCATCTTAATATTAATAGTTTTTATATTAACTTATCTATAAACTTATCTAAATTCACCGCTTTTACTGCAACATACTAACAATAAAAAATTGTATTTAGATGAAATAACCTTTGACTTGACTGAATGATTATATTTATTTATGCATAGCATATTATACCGCAATCTTTGATAAGGAATTCAAAAAGCTCTCCTTGTCAGCTCGCGCTTGACGAAAGCCTTCTTCAGCCTTTGATAAGGCTACACGGGTCACCTGAAGCTCCTTCCAAATCTCTGTTTCTTTATCAGTTGGTTCCGATTCTATGGCAAAATGGATATAATATTAATAAATTATTTGTTATTTAAGTATAAAAACTAATATATCTTAAGACAATGAGTTCAGAAATGTCAAAAAGTCCTCACGAGTCTAAAGACTGTCCTCACCCCTCACGTCAAGTATTTGATTTAATCAACTATTCAGAGAGAAATCATCATCATCAGCCTATTAAGTCCACTGCTGGACATAAGCCTCTCCAAAAGACGCCTACCTATTGCGATCTTGAGCGATCTGGATCCATCGGTTGCCCGCGACCTTCATGAGATCGTCTTTCCATCGCATGGCGGGACGTCCCACTCTGCGAGAACCTTTCTACCCCATCGGTTGTCGGT